>VDFB02188738.1:0-27110 GCA_007258455.2 Sequoia sempervirens
GTGTGAAAAGTTGTCAAACATTTATCAAAATTATTCAAAGTATTCAATTCCCTAATAAAATCTTGGAGAACACCTACAGGTCAAATTCTATAGTTTCGAATCTAAAAACCTATGAGGAGCAGAAGTACAGATCTAGAGCTATAGATTGCACTTTTGAAATTCCCAAAATTTGTAAGTGTACTAAGTCACCATCAGTGGCATATGAGTCCCACTACTAGGCCCAAAACAAATTTTTTTCCATTCTAAATATCCTTTTGTCTGAAACTCATTTTGATAGAATTTCCTTGAATAAGTCACCTAGCTTGGCGTATGGGTCCTAGTTGGCTTTAATAGTGATTTCTACATGATTATAGAGCTCCTCTCCATCAATTTATAGTTTCTAGGTGCACACCTTTAATCTCATCAATTTTTGTTATATTTTGTTTGCATATTTAGTTCATTTGGCATATCACAACATGTTTTCAAACATCTTGCTTTTTATTAGCTTTGCATTAGTAATCAATATATTTTATGAATTCTTTGCATCTAGGACATTCCCCTTAGACATATTTCAATCATCTTTGCATTGGAATTTCAAGGGAATATTCTTGAGTGAGCCATCAAGGATTTTGGATACCTTTCTCCTTTTAGGTGCAAAACCCTAGAAATGTAAGAGAGCCCACATATCCAAAAATCATTGGTTCACTAAAATCTGATTAGAAGACAAAAATATTTCTTAACCAAGGAAGGAGGCTACAAATTTCATGCCTAGAGTCCAAACAAGTGCATCTTCCAAAGGCCATTTCTAGTATTACCAATTACTAGCCTCAACACCTATGAGAAGAAGACTTACAAGTTTCATATCACCTATAAGAAGAAATCGGGTAAGAAGTGTTAGCCCACAATCTAGATCCTTATCTACTCTGCTAGGAAGTCAAACCTTCCAAATAAAAATACACGTATACCCTATCCATAGGAATTTGTTAACACTGGCTCATATAAGTGCTCCCACTCCTAGAAATTTTGTAAACTGGGATAACGGAAGCTTGCAATAGCCACCCATGTGCCTATATGTATGGCCCGCCATACCAACCAATTCTCTCAAGGAAATCCCAAAGTTTTCTATGGAGGATTTTAAGACCCCTTCCAAACTTCTCCAAGATATAGTGGAGGTATGCAGAGTACATAACATCACATAAGAAAATGTAGCCCTCAGATTGCCAGTTGCATCTTTTAAAGGAAAGGCCCAGGATTGATATAGGTCTTTGGATTTCAGTTCTATCTACTCTTGGGATCAACTCAAAGAGAATTTTTTTGAGCATTTCTCAAAAAAAGGAGATTGCTCCTCTTTGTTGTAACAATTAAATACCATCAAGAGGGCCCCGTAAGAGGCTATAAGTGACTTCAACAACATGTTCCACAAAAACTCAGAAAGGATCTTTGTGACTGCCAAGTCTCTGACATCCATGGTATTCATGTTTTATCTAAAATATTTCAATTAATACATCACATTCATGGTACAGTCTATGGGAGGAGATACCCTCCCCAATGCATACAACCTAGATATGTGCGCAAAAAATAGTCTGATCAATAGCAAGAAGCTTCCACCAGGCTTATGGATGCCTATGTTCACATAAATATTTGGTGGCCCTTGGGAAGAAGTAACTCCTAGTTCCTCCACCCTATAAGTAAGCATGTCATTTGTACCACCATCCATGTGTGTATACCTAGGAGGACAACCAAGCACAGCAGACTCTTCCTTATTAGTAGAAAAAGTCAACAATATGAAGAACATCATGCAGTCCTTTGTGAATGCTAAAGTCCTCATCCGATGATAGCAATAAACGCCTCTAAAGCCTCCCACATAGACCTATAAAGGAGAAAGGGAAGTGTATCAACAAAATGCATATCAAAGAATTATAAAAGGAGGAAGTCAGTAACTAGTGCCTACAAACTAGATAGTCCCCATCACCATGCTACTTGAGACTATCAATAAAAATTTGAGAAATGATTTGATCCCAAGCCAAAATGATATGTTGGAAGAATAGAACATGAGGTGCTTCATGTGTAATGATAGCCATATTCCTAGAAATTATCCAATGGGAAATCTTTAGTAGAAGATATTGGATCAAAGGAGTCATGGCATATTTTTAGGCATCGAAGAATATTAGTCCCCTTGAATGGAGAATGGCCACTTTAGAGTGAAAATGTAAGGGATGTCCTTGGAGAAAGAGCTTGATATTACACAAGATCAAGTGATCTTCTCTTGGATGGAAGAAGATGCAGTATTTGTAAATGATGCTATGATGAATAGTGCCCCATAGGTATAGTCAAACTACAACAAAAGTTCCAAAAGAAGGCTCACTAGAGAATATGTACAATAAGCCCCATAATGACCACAACCACAAGTAGAGAAAGCACCACAAATCTAACTCACTCAGCAGTCACAAGCTCCACTAATGCCATAGGAATAAGTAGACAAAGCACCGAGCCCATCCATGTTGGATCGACCTCTCCCAAGGATGAAGGAGATACCACCATTCAAACCCAAGGTCCCTCCACTTGGAACACTCAACATGGTAAGAAAATTGAAGAAGGCACACACTAATGTATCTCTATGGGATGTTATATCAATTCTAGAATAGAAGACATTGCTCTAAGAGGCATTAAAAAAAGGAGAACAAACACTGTGGATAGACACAATCCCACCACACAATCAAGATAGAGATGAGGAGCCTAATAATGAGAGCCATTCTCATTCCATTTTACACCATATTTTAACCTATTTCACACACCTTTATATCCATTCTTATATTCCATTTTCCTATTAAATCGTACCGTTATTGTTGCTTATGATTAAAATATATAAGAGGTAATTAATTCAGTTTTAAGACTAAAATATGTAAAATAATTATTATATTGTTATTACTAATAGGCAATTTTTTAAAATCTCTTATTACTACTAAAGGATCTATATCTTATGGTAAGTTACTTAATATTCAATTTTAATGTAATAAGATACATGCTAATGCCAATACACTATACTCCATTATCATTTTTCTATTCCTCCATTTGTATGCCATTGTAGCTACCAACTAGATACCACAACATTTCCTTCCCATGTAATTAATGGTCTCCTACAGCCATGAAAGGAGGATAGATGATCCAAATAAATATTTCCATGATATCTACATACATTTCATAGCTCCTTCAAATCATATTCTTCCATAATATCAATGTGGAACCTTTCGTATATTACGGTATTTTTTGTTGTTCTATTTTGATGTCAACAACACATAAATAGTCTATTGTTAGGAAATTGCTTTGGCAATATTGGCCATGGGCTACAAAAACATTCACCTGCATTTATATAGTTGTTATGTAAAATGCTTAATTTTCCTCAAGAAATAATGGTCATAGGCCATCTCATCCCTCAACAAAATTGTTCAACAAATCTCCACCATAATAAATTCTGTATAAATTGTAAGCATAAAATAGAAATTCCATTTTCTATGTAAAAGGCTATATAAGCCATCTTGTATTCACATAGAGGGGGGAAGAATGTATGAAATCATATTATTCAAAATTCAATATTGTTGTTTTTGAGTTGATCTCAAAATTTCACTGATTATTTTCTTCAACTGACAACTAGGAGGAAGGGCACCCACTCTTTAGCTACTGGAAGAATGTACATATTTTATTCTACAAGTGTGTTTTATTATTTCTTCATTGTTTGTATTGGTTAAATGTTAGAAATAGATATCATAAATTTTTTAGTTGGTATTTAATTTCAATTGGTTTCCATGTTTTAGATTTAATTATGTGATCTATATGTTTCATAGGTTTTTGTAATTTCTGCATAGTTCTTGTCACCTGAATAGAATATAATAACTCATGTCTCTAGGAAGTGATAGTTCCTGTCATCAGATTTATTTTGATTTGTTATACATTTATTTTCATAGGATGCATTAATGACCACTCATCTCATGACTCTCAGCCCTTGTGCAGATTTCCACGATACCTTTCATCAGTTTACATCTCGGATTGACACATATAAACCAAACTAAAATTCATTATTAAACATCAAATCCATTTCACTCTTTGCCCCAGTCTTGGTCTATCACCTACATTAGACCCTTGACCTTCGGGAGTCGCAACATACATAAGAGTTACAAAAAATGCAAATGAGAAAGAGGTAAGAAAACCAAATCCCACACCTTTCTTTTTGACACTTATTGTGGGAGATAAAATTTTACACAATAATTTGATTGATTTAGGAGCTAGTACTACAGTCATGCCTAAGCAAGTGGCCAACCCCTTGAAACTTAAGTAGGATCCTCTTGAGAAAGGGAGAATGCAGTTAGATGGGAAGAAGGTCTTGACCATCGGCCACATGAAGGATCTATATTTGACCCTCTTCTCATGTCCAAGCAAAACTATCACATACGAAGTAGTTGTGATACACATCCCCCTAGTATTCGAGATGTTCCTTTGAAGGGACTTTATAGTGAAGCTTGTCAAATATATAGCACTCAACCTGTCCCATTTAATATTATAGACAAAGCACAAGGCAAAGATGAAGATCCTATCTAAAACTTTTCACCTTGAACATATAACAAATAATGTGGTATTGTGCTTTGAAGCAGTGCATACCTCATTCTCAAAAAAGGAGACATATTGTGTAGAAATGTTAGAAGACAAAGAGGACACAAGTGATCAGAACCCTAAAGAGGAGATCCTCCTTAATCAATTTATTGACTCCAACCCATTTGGAAACTTCCATGCTACCAGATTAGGTACCGATGTAATCTTTGACGATGACCAAGTCTTCCCAAAATTGGTAAAAGAGTAGGAGGAGCTTAGTAGACTAGGTGAAAACAATCTATGGACATTATATTTTGATGGCACCAAATGCAAGGTCAATTTTAGAGCAGGTGTCTTATTGGTATCCTTGAATAGATCAAAGACCCTCAAAGCTTTCTGCTTCTAGTTCTCATGCTCGAATAATGATGTTGAGTATGAAGCTTTGGTCCATGGTTTGATTGTCACAGAATAGATGTGCATGGGGAGAGTTCAAGTTTTTAGAGACTTAGAGTTGGTTGTAAGCCAAGTCCACGGACAAGCAGCTGCAAAAAATATAATAATGCAATCTTATAGAGACCATATATGGGATATGATCAAGAGCTTAGAAGCTTTTAACATATAGGTTATACCATGATCCTAGAATGCTATTGCAGATCAGATGGCTTCAATTGGTTCATAGTTTGAACCAAATCCTAAATCAACAAGAAAAAAATTTGCAATGAAGACCATCATCTAACCGTCAATTCCCGACAATGAGTAAAACTAGAAGGATTTTGAGGATGACATTTAGACTGCCACTTTTTTACATAAGTCATAGAAAGCTTTTGATCATTCACATTCCAAAGTTAGAAGGTTTGTAGAAGGAAAAGTGATCCAATTAAAGGGAACTAAGCTCATGTGAGGTTTGATTTTTCTCAAAAAATATTTTTAACTATGAAGATGCAAGGAATAACAAACAAAAATTCACTACTGATGCAAAAGACTATGAATATCTTGATGTATGGAATGGCATAAAGCTAAAAGTTAGAATAGAAATCCCACTGAAGGATAAAGAGAGACTAAAAGGACTATGTTCTAGATACGATGTAGTCGTGGCTTGGACCTATGATGATCTTAGAGGATATGATTTGGGAATAATCTAGCACACTATTGACTTTGTTGAAGGCTCAAAGCCCATCTAGCAGAAACAAAGGTTGGTCAATCCAAAAGTCCAGCCACTAATTACACAAGAACTTACCAAATTAATAAAATTAAGAATCATATACCCGATCAAACATTCCACCTAGGTATCCAATCTTGTATGAGTGTGGAAAAAGAATGGCGATATTTAGCTCTGTGTGGATTTCAGGGACTTGAACAAGGCTTTATTAAAAAATCACTACCCTTTTCCCTCAATGGAGTAGATTTTGTAGACCGTGGTCAGATTTTAGATATTCTCATTGCTTGATGGTTTATCGAGTTATAATCAGGTATATGTCAAAGAGGAGGACCAACATAAAACAACATTCAACATTAAGTGGGGAATGTTTGCATACTAAAAAATTCCCTTTAGACTCTATAACATTGGTCCAATTTTTTAGCGAGCAATGTATATCACCTTTAGAGGATTGATTAATTAGATCATCTTAATATATCTGGATGATATAACTATATTTCCAAAATCTAAGGATGATCATTTTGATCATCTAGAAAGAGTCTTCCAGAAATGCCAACAATTTGGGATTTCCATAAATCCCAAGGAATGTGTCTTTGGAGTATCACAAGGTAAGTTGCTAGGTTTTGTAGTATGAAAAGAATGAATAGCCATAGACCCTAAAAGAGTGAAGGCTATAATAGAGCTACTGCTACCAATCAACTAGATGGGGCTACATTAATTTTTGGGGAAGATCAATTTCATCTGCTGGTTCATTTTGGACTTCATGGGCATCAGGAGACCTATCACATTGATGTTAAAAAATAATTTATTGTTTAAATGGACTCCCAAAGTAAATTTTGATTTTGAGAAAATATATGTAGCCATTTTTGTAGCCCCAGTATTAGCTAACCCAGACTTCTCCAAGGATTTCTTGCTCCATGTCTACAATGGCCAACACATCATAGCTTTAGTGCTCACTCAAAAAGATGAAGAAGGAAGTGGAGTACATCCCATCGCATTCCACTCTAGGACTCTCAAAGGATATGAAAATAGGTACAATGTTTTTGAGAAATAGGCCTTTTCTATTGTCAAAAGCCTCAAGAAATTTTGACACCTAGTATCAGCCAATAGAATCACCATCCTCATCACCCATCTCAGTGATTGTGAGTACATCACTAAAGGAAAGATAATTGAAAAGAGGTCCAACTGGATCATTGAGATCTTGGAATACAATGTGGACATCTGACCAACCAAGATGGTTCAAGGAAGATGTCTTTGCAAATACCTCTAACAAGAATTAAGCCCCTATGCGGAAGAAGAGACCAACCAGGTCTATACGAATCAATTCCAATCCAATGAGTTATTTTTCACTGATTGGATATAATTTATGCCAAAGGGGCAGTATCTGACTGACATTCCACTTCATAAAAGATGTAATTACCAACTACAAGGGACTAGGTATGTATTGATTGAGGGAATTTTATTTAAAATAAATTATGATGGCATCCTACTACATTGCTTAGATAAGCCGCAAGAAGAAAGAGTTTTAAAAGAATTCCATAGCAATCCTGAGGGAAAATACTTATCTTCCAAGACTACTATTTTAAATATAATACAAACTGGATATTATTGGCCTTCCATGTTCTCCGAGGAGCACCACTTGGTGTGAAAATATACTCAGTGCTAATTTTTTTTTTGGCAAGCAAAAGAACTCTGCCATGCCATTAAGCCTGATCATGATTAAGGAACCCTTTGCACAATGGTATTTGGATATCATTAGGATGATCAATACCATTTCCATTTTTTACCATAAGTGGATACTTACAGTGACCGATTATTTCACAAGATGGACGAAGGTCGCTGCTCTAAAAAATTCTACAAAAACTAAAATTGTCAATTTTCTTGAGGAGCTAGTAGCAAGGTTCGGTTAAGCTAAAACCATCATATCCAATAACGCACAAGATTTCATAGGATTTGGGATGTTGTAATTTTCTCTCAAAAATGGGTTCTACCTTAAGAATTCATCAAACTATTACCCCTAAGTGAACAGGCTAGCAGAGTTGACCAATAAGAACCTGATCAAGTTAATGAACCACATCAAGTCGGTATACTAGAAGGAATGGCATAACCATTTGTGAGCCCCATTTTGGGGCAAAAAAATTACACCCAAGAAAATACTAAAGGCCTCCACTTATGAATTAGTGTATGGGAAGGAGGTGATTTTACCTGTTTCCTTAGAAATTTCGGCATTGCAACTATTGAAAGCTTTAGAAATTAAAAAAAGCAACCTAATGGAAGTAATACTGGTAGAACTCCTGAGCCTCAAATAAAAAAGAGAAAATGCACATGACACTATGATCAGATGCTAGAAAATATTCAAATGATAGTTTGATAAAAAGGCCTCCAATCGAGATTTCCAAGAAGGAAGCCTTGTGCTAAAGTACGATGAGCATGTTGTAAAACCTAGATAGCATGCAAAGTTTGAAACACTATGGAAGGGTCCCTTTCATATTTGAAAATGCAAAGAAAAGAAAATGTATGTGCTAGAATACATGGATTGAAGTATTCTAGATATATCGATAACCAATATTCATCTAAAATTGTTCCATTAAAGTATTCAAGTTCTTTTAAAAAAATTCATTATTGTGTACCATATGTAAGAAAAAATTAAAATACGATATTTTCCAAATAATCCATAGAAATAATACAAGAAAATCAAAAGGGTAGTATATTTATATTCATTAAAAATATTTACATTATAGTACATATATTGAGCCTTAGGCTGCAAGAGAAGTTTTAAGCCCTCTCCTAAAACCCAAAAGAGATACATTGCAAAAAGGAAAAAGTGAGGTGATACAAAACAAACAATGAAATTGAAGCCTCCATCCATTGCTAGTAGTCAAAATGGAATTTATTTGAGTTTTTCTTCAACAGTGTGGTAAGGGGGTTAATATCACAACACATGTGGGCACAGTAGGACACAAACCTCAATCCTCGGCACCACAGTTATACATCAAAAATTTGAAGTAATTTTTCTAGTCAACCCCAAGAATGCACTCCATACTCCCTCAATAGGAAGGAAGTTGTGGGTTGGGATAGTGAGTGATTCCTCTCAAAGTCCATGGTGTGAAAGTTAGTAAGAAGTGTAAACCAAGGCACCTCTTCCACAAAGTCAAAATGCTTGTAGATGTTCATGGCACTCGAAATGCCACCACTAGGGATGGCTACTTGCACAATCTTGCTGAGCCTGTCTAAATTTTTTTAATCAAACATAGCATGTCATAGCTTGATAATCTAGGGCTTGGAGATTTCTAAATCTAGCAGAGGGGCCAAAACCTAGGAGACAACATTGGATTTGCACCATGGTTGGTTTTCCTCCACAAAATCTTTATCGAGTACCCATTTGAACACTAGAATGATGATGTGGTCATTCTTCTATACCAAGAATTTAATTCTATAATTGTTGAGTTCACCTACAAAGGAATATTGTGGATTTCATCCCAAAATTTGAATAGGGGTACTTAGGCCAGACATTATATCAACAGGCAAGTTAAAGGCTAGCAGAACAAAAAATGCAGTGCAAAAGCATACTAACTTGCTAATTTAGTGTTTTCTCCACTAAGGTGGCATTTCTATTTATAGAAAAGGTGCACTGGTGAGCTTGACGAATGGAAAAACCATTTCTCATCAGACAGTAACAAATAAAATATCAAGGAGACAAAAGGAAAGGAATGAATCATACAAAAAATCTAACACCAAACCTTGAGAAATTATTTTGAGTGTTGGGAGTAAATGCTCGCGCTTACCAATTACTGTCATGTGTCCATTAGTGTCACAAACATCAACCTACTTGTTCATGCAAAAAGATGTTGATTAAAGTGATAAAATCTTTAAAAAAAAATATGAATATCTTTTGAGAGTACTTTCATCACTCAAAGCATGCTTTCCATTGCTAACGACATGCTTCCCACTGAATAAGGATTATTTGTGAAAAAGGCAATGAAGGGAATGTACTAATTACATTCTTGCGACAAAGTTGGCATTCCCGAGGGATAAAAATTTCTACTCCATGCGTATTGCCTTGCTGGAAGCACTTGGTGGGCTAGTGGTAATAGAAAATTGAATGTTTGTGCAAGGAAAAATAAATTCACCCAAAAAGAATTTTTTTGCTAAGTATCGAAAAGAACAAGCAATCATTTCTCTAAAAAAGCTTTCTGAAAATCCTTCAATGTAATATAATGGCAGAGAAATCATCTTCTAGTTGATGAGCTATAGTTTCATCTACTAGACCGAGCTATACCAACATCTTTGGAAGGGATTAGTTTGCTAACACCTCAGTGTTGGAAGAGAAGGTTTTTGCTCATACTAAAACCATACTAGTAGGTAACCATGTTAAGAAGGAAGCAACCATGGATTTTTTAGACATTATTTTTAACCCAAAAAACCTTAGGGAAGGAAATGCATATAATGTTCGCCAATGGAGGAACTGAGGGCTTTGTTTCATGGCTCTAGTATTATGGTTTGCCACAATTCTTGTTGCCTGACATACACCCATGTCTAGAGCTGGTGGATGCATGCACTAAGATGCTAGATAAAGAAGTAGGGATTATCAATGATAATCGATTAAGGGTTATAATTAGCTCAATGACCATCCAAAATATGTTGTGCATCCTTATAAATTGGGGTGTTGAAAGATTCAAGCATAAAACAATGGAGGACTTCTAGAAAACTAGAACCAAGCAATTACAATTTTATATAAATTAAATAGACAAGAGGCTAGAAGGAAATCAGTTGGTCTTCCCTCTAGTACATAGAAATTTCAAATCTAATGTGTAGGTGTGCTATAGAAAAATGTACCCTTTGCTTGACATGGGATTGATTCATGATAAATTGGACTTAATGAGGCCTTGATTTAGGTGTTGTGAGGCATTTTGTGCATCCACACTAGGTCTTGGACCCTTGCAAATTGAATAACATGCTTTTAGTGATGTCTTGTAAAGGTGTTGTAAGACACTTTCATGCTTTTCTAGACTTAAATAACTCCTTTCTCCCTAATTCAACATTATAAAACATATTTTGGTAAGCGCACCAAGATGGTTCCTAAAAAGGGGGCTTAAGTGGCCACTTTTTCTGAAATCAAAAAATGCTGACCTTGGATGTGAAATTGAGGATAGTTACACTCAAAATTTTGAGATGGAACACAAACAAGGATCAAGTGCTCGAGTCTACTTTCTAAACTACTAATTTATTTTGAAAATAGTTGAGATTAAGGAGTTCAAAGGGATGTACACAAATTGGTGTTGTTTTTGTCGAAAAAATATAACATAAGCAACTCTTGTATGACTGAGCATGGTGAACATTTTTAGTATTTTTAAAATATGATCGGTTAGCTAAAATATCTGAGTTGATGCACAATTTTTCTAATAATTTTTAATGAATTTGATTTTTACTAATTTTCTAAGTGGGAAATTCACGAAATTTGGTCGTCTCCTAAATTTTTTGAAAATAATTGATTTTATTTTTCCTTTTAAATTTTAGAATGGAGTCTAGTTTCTAAAAATGTAATTTATTTGAAATTTTGATTAACGGTTAATTTATAACAAAAAAAACACCAAACACTACTTTTTGAAAAAAACAGACATACAAACAAAAGAAATTATGGATGAAAGGCTTAACATTGTCAAAAAGTGAAAAAAATTACATCGTTGGATAGCTAAGAGAGAACCTAACATTACCCATGTTTTCAATTTTGTCGATATTTAACTAGATGCAATCTTGATGGTGAGCACGGACCGATTATGTGAAAAATTGTAGAATTTGCAAAAACACGTCTCTGGCCTTGTGGGAATGCCCTCAAACCTTTGGGATGGTATTCCAAGGAAAATAATTTCACTTTTTTTCTTTGTTTTTAACGCGAAATAACGGAGCGTGCATTATAACGCACTTGTTATGTGTGTTTTGTAAAAAAAATTCAAAAGTGGCCAGAAAATTGGTACCCAACTTCATGCACCCACCCATTTAACAGTATCTTGACATCAATCTAGAAGGCTTGTAAGATAAATTTAATGTTAAACTAGTGTTGTAATGTTTCTTGCTCATTCACATTGGTTCTTATGCCTTCACAAGCTATATAGACCTCATTTTAGTGTTGTAAAGTGTATTTAATCACACTTTCACATTAAATTATGTGCCCCAATCCCTAATTAAAATTCACATCATCACTAATAGGCCTCTATTAAACCATATCGTGCATCCTAAGGCTTAAATTGATCAAATACCTAACAAAGTTGCAATTTAGACCCTATTAAACCTTATCTCATGGCATTTAAGCTATCAAAATGGTCCTTGTGGGACCCATTCGCCATGCATGGTGAATCAATCCCATATAGGTGGGACCCATTCACCATGTGTGGCAAATAAGTCCCATTTGGCTCAATTTTGACCTTTGAGCAAGAAAAAAGTGAAATTTAAGTTTCATATTACTTCATGTTACCCTGTGATGAGGTATTAATAGGTAAAATAGGTGAAATTCCTATAAATATAAATATTTTAACTTATTTTCACATCTCTCTTATCCATTCTTCATCACTCATCCACCAATCTTCCATCTCAAGTCAAGCAACTTAGGGTTTCATCATTTCAAGTCACCAATATATCAATTTTCATACATTCAAGGACAAATTCTTAATGTTTTGTTGTAGAATTTCAAGATCAAACATCATGGAAAGGTAAAAAATTCCATTATTGCATGTTTCATTTGACTCTTTCATCATTTTGGTTTAATTACCTAAAAGGGGTTTGACCAAGGAAAACCCCCATACCCTAACATTCAAATTTTCTCTCTCTTGCCTTGTGTGTTTGTAGATTTAGGACTCTTGAAAGTTTGGAAATCATTAAGAATTAAGTTGAAAAGTTGTTTAGGTCTTCTCTTCATTGAACAAGTCAAAATATCAACAAAAAATTATTTTTAGACCCGTAAATCAGAGTTTCAGAAGCGAGCACCTATAGGAAATCAAAGTGTAGATATCAAGCTCTAGATTCCACTTTTGAAAATTAAAAAATTCAAAAGTGGAATCATTCACCATGGGTGGCTAAAGAGTCACACTCCAAGGTCAGTTTTTTGTTTTCTACATTTTTAGATACCTTCTTGTTAGAAATGGGTTTCAGATCATTTTTGTAGAAGTAGGACTAATTCACCCATAATGGTGAATGAGTCCCATCATGCCTGAAAATCAAGATTATCAACATTTTAGAAGCTATTTATAGTATTCATCCACATTCCAGGTGCACACTTTTAGTTTGATTCATTTTTGTTGCAGTTTACTATTCATTTTTAGGTGATTTTGTATTACATAATGTGTTTTCAAATAAGTTGTTTTCCTTTAGTTTTTATTCATTAGTCAATCAATCTTACTAGTTTCTTGCATTAAAACATTACATCTAGGTATATTGCATCCATATTCCATTCATATTGCATTGAATTTTAATGTAGCATAAGCATTTTTGGCCCTTCTTACTCCTTTTAGGTGAAAAACCCCAGAAGCATTAGAAAGGATTAGGGTGCCAAAAATCTATGTTCCATTTTGCTGAACCCACTTTTTTGAATACTTTCTTGTCTAATTTGGATTCCATCATACATGTAGCTTGTATTGATCTTGCATTAGGACTTGCACGAATTCACTTGCATGCTAAATTTCACATTTTTCATTCATAGAAAAGTGCATTTAGTTTGCATTTTTAGCATCTAAATTCATTTAATTTTTTTGAAATTTTGCATTTTTAACTTAGGTCTACACCATAACACTCAGAAAACATAAAAAATAACTCTTTTTTTTTTTAATTTCTAAAAAAATTTGACACTGGGATTTATTTGCCACCTTGGGAAAATTAATCCCTTTTCACCCCTAAAACTACCTTATACAGAGTTGAAACCCTATTTTCTAGCTTTTGTTTCCTGCCATTACCTAACAACATCCATTAGTTAAGTTTCAGTAGCATGTATTTCATGATATTTAGCATAAATTAGCTCCTTTCATGCATTGTTCAAATTCAACTTTTGTATTTCCAATCTTTCATCTTTCAAATTATTGCATAGTGTCATCAGTAAATTACTTTGTTTGAGATATGAAAAAGTTGCATTTCATCCTATGTTTTTACATTGCATTTTACATTTGCATAGGTTCTCTTACATTAAAATAATTATAAATAAGCATTTTTATATTCATGGCACTTAGACTTTTGCAATTTTCATTTTCAGCATTTGTTCCTAGTTCATTTCGATTAGATTCATTAGCAAATGAAAACAAAACACAAAAAACATTAAAGGATCCCATGTTCAAAAAATAATTCAATTTAAAAAACCATAACATCCAAGCCCTTTAGTAGTGATGATGTAGACATGTTAGATGAATCCCTTAAGGACTTCCTCTCACTATGATCATGCACTAAAGATTTGACACAAATGGATGCAAGCATCAATAATCATGATAATCATAATTGTCCTTCTCCTGGTAAAGAAGACATAATCATTGGAGATTGTTCATTTCTTTCTTGTCTCCCTTCTCCTCCCCTTGTAAAGACCTTATGACACACAAATCTACAATCATTGCCCCTACCTTACCAAGTCCTCATTCATCTCTCAACACCTCCCCTAATTGTTAAAATGCTACAATTGTGAATGATCATGAAAAAACATTTGTGTGGAGGATATGAATGAGCACTATGACAATCCTACTTCTCCTCAAGAAGACATAATAGGACATGAGGATGTAAGTGTAGATAATCATAAAAATCAACCATTTTCTTCTCCTAATATATTCTCTACACATGAAGAAGATAGTTTAGTGTTAGAAGATATCATTGGTGAAACTCCTGAAACACTTATTCCTCCATTCCATAATGTCTCTCCCATTTGGGAAGATCTTTTTGAACACACAAGTCCAATCATTAGTAACCATGAAACTCCTAGTTATCCCTGTCTTGATGCCTCTCCTATGATTGATAAATCTATCTTTCCAAATAAAATTATGACATGTAATGAACACTTTAACTCTCCTCCTAGGGTCAATATTATGGCACATAAGAATGATACCTTAGAGAAAGAAAACAACCACATAGAACCTTCTCCTCCTATCCTCACTCTTGATTCTCAAAAAAATTCAACCCTTCATCATCACCATATGTGTACTAAGAAACAAGCTCACAATACACCCACCCTCATTATTCCAACTCATGGTCTTCATGATTGTCCTTTCATAGCCATCAACCCATCCAACCAACCTTCACTAAACATCCATAGTATCACCAACCATTCGGCCAAGAAATTTGTACCCTCGGTGCATCCTAAATTGATAAATAAATAACATTAGTTGCTGCTCCCTGCCATGTAATAGTTGTAGGATCATAGAATTCTCAATATTACATGTTTCATATCCCTTGCAAGGGGTAGCATACCATCATCCATTCTAGGCTCACCCTTGTCCTACACTAAGTGGGGGCAAAGGGTTAGAAAGCCTTGTCCCTGTATGTCACTTGTCGTTGTCTCTTTTGACTATTCATTAACCTTTCATGACTGAATAAGAGCTAGCTTGAGATGTGGATGACATGTCTTAAGATTTATTTGCATGTGATATACTCCCTTTCTTCATGACACATATTATCAAAAACATATGACTTGACATAGGGATTTTTGAATAAGTCTCATGTTCTCCTCTTCTACTTTAAATAAATTTCTCACAGTATGGTGTGTAGAATTTTTTTTTAAAAGGGGGCATACATAGACCACATCTTTTCACATAATCTTTATGGCATGATTTACTTTTTCTAGTGACATGTCATCTTCTTGGCGGTGTTATTGGGTTTCATTCCTTTCAAGAGTGTATGATCAACTGAAGTGGCTTGATGCAAACAAAGCATCCCATGGATAACAATCTGACACTAGGGATAATGATCAACTGAAGTGGACTGATGTGAATGAGGCATCCCATGGATAATACTCTAACCTCCTAACCTATCCTCTCTTGGAGACATTAGGCACAATCCTCCCTAAGAAGAAGACCTTACATGACCAAAGCAAAATCCCCTTTAAATTTTTTTTTACATGAAATTCAAAAACATTTTTTAGACAAACAGCCTAGATCTGATCCACAACTAGTTGGACAAACAATCGAAGCTTGATCCACATTTTTATTTCTTTGGGATATCTGACCCTGTGGACAATCAAAATTTCTATGGCCTCAGAGTGAGTACATCCTTTCCACTTTGTCTTTCTTTCTCATTATTAACATTGCATGATTTTGTATCTTGAGGGTTTGACTTAGGATTTTCGATCTTGGGCACTTGGCCACCTCCTGTGATATTTTTCATTGTTTGTCACCTACACCTATACACTCATATCTCTTTTGAATGTCTACTTTAGTGTGAGTTTGAAGCAAGTTCATCCTCTCACTAAAGTGGGGGCTAAATGTGTTGTAGAAAAATGTACCATTTGCTTGACATGGGATTATTTCATGATAAATTGGACTTAATGAGGCCTTAATTCAAGTGTTGTGAGGAACTTTATGCATCCATCCTAGGTCTTGGACACTTTCAAATTGAATAACATGCTTTTAATGATGTCTTGTAAAGGTGTTGTAAAGTGTTGTAAGATACTTTCACACTTTTCTAGACTTAAATAACTCATTTTTTCCTAATTCAACATTCTAAAACATATTTAACTGCATCTTCACATCAATCTAGAAGGCTTGTAAGATAAAATTAATGTTAAACTAGTGTTGTAATGTGTCTTGTGCATTCACATTAGTTCTTGTGCCTTCCTAGGCTATGTGGACCTCATTTTAGTGTTGTAAGGTGTATTTAATCACACTTTCACATTACATTCTATGTCCCATGCCCTAATTGAACTTCACATCATCACTACTAGGCCCCTATTAACCCATCGTATGCATCCTGAGGCTTAAATTGATCAAATACCTGAAAAATTTGCAAATTAGACCTTATTTCCTTATCTCCTAGTGTCTGGGCTGTCAAAATGGCCCCTGTGGGAACCATTCTCCATGCATGGTGAATCAATCCCATTCAGGTGGGACCATTCACCATGTGTGGCGAATCCATCCCATTTGGCTCAATTTTTACCTTTGAGCAGGAAAAAAGTGAAATTTAAGTTTAATAGTACTTCATGTTGGCCTATAATGAGGTATTAATGGGTAAAATAGGAGAATTTACTATAAATATAAGTATTTTAACTCATTTTCACATCTCTCTTATCCATTCTTCATGAAATCTTCCATCTCAAGTCAAGTAACTTAGGGTTTCATCATTTCAAGTCACCAAGATATAAATTTATAGACATTCAAGCATAGATTCTTCATGTTTTGTTGCAAAATTTCAAGATCAAACATCATGGAAAGGTAAACAATTCCATTATTTCATTTTTCATTTGACTCTTTCATCATTTTAGTTTAATTACCTAAAAGGGGTTTGACCAAGGCAAACCCCCATGCCCTAACATCCAAATTTTCTCTCTCTTGCCTTGTGTGTTTGTAGATTTAAGACTCTTGGAAGTTTGGAAATCATTAAGAATCAAGTTGCAATATTTTTTAGGTCTTCTCTTCATCCAAAAAGTCAAAATATCAACAAAAACTCATTTTTAGACCCATAAATCAGACTTTCGAAAGAAAACACATGTAGGAAGTCAAAGTGTAGATTGGAAGCTTTGGATTCGACTTTTAAAAATTCAAAAAATCAAAAGTGGACTCATTCTCCATGTGTGGAAAATGAGTCCCATTCCAAGGCCATTTTTGTGTTTTCTACATTTTTAGATACCCTTTTGTTAGAAACGGGTTCTAGCTCATTTTTACAAAACTGGGACTGATTTTCCCAGAATGGCGAATGAGTCCTATTAGCCCTAAAATCCAGGATTATCAGCATTTCAAAAGCTATTTCCATTATTCATCCACATTCCAAGTGCACACACTTATTTTGATTCATTTATGTTGCAGTTTACTATTCATTTTTAGGTGATTTTGTATTACATAATGTGTTTTCAAACAAGTTGTTTTCCGTTAGTTTGTATTCATTAGTCAATCAATATTACTAGTTTCTTGCATTCAAATATTAAATCTAGGCATATTGCATCCATATTCCATTCATATTGCATTGAATTTGAATGTAACATAAGCATTTTTGGCCCTTCTTACTCCTTTTAGGTGAAAAACCCTAGAAGCATTATAAAGGATTAGGGTGCCAAAAATATATGTTCTAGTAGGTTGTTTTTGCAATGTTAACTTGTGCTTATAGTTTTTAGGATGATAAAAAAATTTATACATTATAGATGGGCTTGACATTCATGATTAGGAGGGAGAAAATCCAAAAGTATTTTTATTTTGCTAATATAGTGGCTGAAAGGATGCTAGATCAATTGAGAAATTATGGAATTACATTTAAATTTTGGTATTCTTCTTTTCTAGCACAAATAATTTTGAATAAAAACCCTAAATTTTTGGGATTTTTTTGTCACTCTTTAGGTTTGATGTAAAGGGGCTCTACCAGCCAGTTTTGGTCTGGACCCATGTGCTTTCCAAGACATTGGATTACTATTCATTTATGGATTACTTCTTGAAACCAATGCTCTTAGATTTGTCACCATGTCCCACGGGTTCATTTTCCCCTGAAGCCTTACAATAGATGAAAAGCCACTAGACCTTGGTGGATTATTTTCTAGGAGCTAACTTTTCTTTCATCAATTTTCATGGTTTTATTAAGGAGCCTTTTAGGCTCCCTAACTTTGTACCATACAAGAATTTCTCTTTGGAGGAATTCTATCAGATAAATTTTTTTAACAAAGCCTATGGAAATGGAAGACATGAAATTTATTTCCTTGATTCACCTCACCACTACCAATAGTCAGGTGATAATTGTGAAAGGGTAGGACAAGGATGTGCTTACTAACAAATTGGCTTGCCTAGGCTTGGTTCTCATTTGCAACACATGGAGTTACAATCTAATAAGCCACCTCCCAACTATAAAACATGAAAGGAAATAGTAATTTGAATAAATAATGACCTTGATTGAGGAAAGGGAAGAGTTCTACATTGACCTAGCCTTCATACCATTCGACCGGACACCATGGATCGACTTCTATATTTGGGTGGTGTAATTCTAGTAGAGCATTCAAATGGGCCAATCTCTGAACACATAGTTGTAGAATAAGGGATGGTTAGAAAGAAAGAGGGTGGACTTCTATAGGTTCTAATAGAAAATAAAGAACCTCAGTGCCATATATGGGGACGTCAAGTCACATGATGAGAAGTTTGACCAAATATATGACACCGAGGCCAAAACTAATGATAGTAATCCTGAGTCTGATTAGGATATTGGATTGGAGGAAGTGAAAAAATAAACCTCTCTACCTCAAGAGCTTGACCTAGGAAAATGGAAAGGGATGGTGGAAAAACAAAAGGGCCCATAGATCACATCTTCCACTAGCATCCCACCAAAGAAAAAGAGGACCCGACGATCCCTAAAGAGCTCCGTCGTAGCTACAAGAGTATAAGTTTTTATGGGATTGGTTGCTTAGGAATCTGAATCTTCCAGTTTGGCCCCTATGAAGAAAAGATGAGTCCAAGGTTTAGGTGGACTGGGCATATCAGGCAGAGAAGAAGAAGAAGAGGCTGAGTCTACCCCACCAGCATATTTGGCTCAAACGACCAAGGTAAGTTTTGTATGCCCCCTTCTTTCTTCTACTACGTCTTTAGTTGTTCCTACCCCCTCATCTATTGAAAGGAATCCTCCATCCATTGGTTTTGATGTCCTCATTTTGAACATGACCCTGACCATATTCGACAATGAACCTCATGAGGAAACCCCACATGCCAAGAAAGCATCATTTGTGTTAACCACGATTGATTGTCTAATCACCCTATCAAGGGCACCCATTGAAAATACTGAAGCATCCATGTTGCCAATTTCACCTAGTCCATCTGCTACCGGGAAAATTCCTGCTTTTCCACCAACTTCCTCTTTCACTCCAATGGGTATTCCCCCTTCTTGGTCCACATTCGATATCTCACCTTTTTCCATGATAACGCTTCGCTTCACCTCTCCACAACCTCAAATGACTGAAGCCTCCCCTTTTTTTCACCTACATCAATCTCCCTTTAAGTAGTTTTATTGTTGCATAGTGTATTGACACCCCACAGAATCTTAGGAGTCACTTCGATTCAACGAAACAAGCTCAAAAAGTGAGAAAATAGAAACTATAGATAAAGGCTATGAAAAATCCAATGAATCTGAGGATTGAGGCATATTTTGATGAAGAGTGGAATGCTCTACTAATCACTACTATGAGGCTATTGGTGACCAATCCAGAGGGAGAAATGAAATTTGAAGATTATGACATCAGGGTAGTAGACCTCAATTTAAATGACTCTCCCACACGACAAGGTGGTCCTGGCCAAAGAAAACCAAAAGGTAGTCCACACCAATTATGAAAAGTTGGAAAAGAAATTAAAGAAACACGAGGCAAATTTGGTCGATGTAAAAGCCAAAGTAGATAGGCTCGAAGAAGAAATGAAAGGAAAGGAAATAGAATTTTCCTACCAAAGGAAATTACAAGTTCAACAAGGGGAAGAAACTAAGTTGATTGGAGAGGCCCAAAATGAGTAGAATTGAAAGGTGAGATCATTATTGAGTGTGAGGAAAAAACAGATTATCAAAGAAAACAAAAGAAGATGGACAAAGATATAACCAGTGTGAACACCATATCTAATGAGCTACAAAAAGAGCTATGGGAGATGGATAAGAAAATGGAGGATATGCAAAATGAATTGGATAACATCCAATCCCAAGCCTTTGAAAACCTTTACAAGGTTTAGACAAAAAAAGAAGGGGCAAAACAAGAAAATTAGGAGATCAAGTCAATTTTTCACACTCACAATGAAGATATTGAGAGGTTACACTCTAAGCTTACAAATGGCATCTAGGAGAAAAATCAATTGGAAGAGAGCAAGAAAGCAAGGGAGTTCCAATTTGAGAAAGAATTGGCTATGGCATAGGGATCCAAGATCCTCCCAATATTGAAAAAGATAATATCCACTCATTGGGAGAGAATCATAGTTGTAGTAGCAAACCTGAAGCTAGTCTTTCAGTTTCTAAAGGATGCTTAGGAGTTAAACAAGAAGGTTGGCCTAGTGGTCAACCAAATTCTCCACATATATGCCCCCAAGGTTAAAGAATTAGGGAACTTGATCTCAAAATTGTGTAAAGAAATTGAAGAAGCTTTAAGGGACGGTGAATTTCTTGACCAACAGGAAACCATGAGGAAAGAAAGTGAATTCATCACCTACCACAAGGTCACGTCAAAAAGTAAAAATTTCCAGGAAGTGTTGAATAAAAAGTTTAGTGAGATCAAGGAGGAGTTCAAAATTCTACTTGAATTCAAATTACTTTCCCTTTTCTCATTAGATTGAGGAGTGTTAATGATCGAGTACATCATGGTTGCAATCAGGCTCAAAGTCTAGACCTCTACAACACTCCCAAATCTAAGCCCATCACCCATTATTAAGGAGATTGAGAGGAGAATCTTTCCCCATTCTCAACTTTACTACCACATTGGAGTTGTTTCATCAAGGTGGGGAGGGGTTTCTTTTAAGGAAGTCCTCAATTTGGATCAGGCATACAAGGCTCTATGCACCCTCATCTAGCCCACTGATGTAGATTGGGAGAACCATCACACTTCCTTCCTCAAACTCCAAGAATTACAAGAGGTATAGGTTCATGCCTTTGCAAGTGAAGGCCCCCTGTGAGTCACCAAAATTGTAAAGAAAAATTTACCTTTGAACATTTTGGTTTCTTCTGATCTTTAATTAAAGGGTTCCAAATAATTTTCACGTTACTCCTAATTACATATTTTATCCCAATCACAAACAGACTTGTGTGGTTATGTATTTTTAACCTTTGAAATTACAAAAATTGAGTTCACTTAATAATTTAATGACTCTAACTAATTACATAAATTTCATAATTAGAACTTAAAAGGAATCAAATAATGAAAGGAATGAAAGAGAATTATAAGACAGAAAGAAAGAGAGATAATGATCTTGATAACTGAGTTCACTCAACATGAGCTACATCTCTGAGTCTAATTCTTAATGTTGGACCACTTTATTAATGACACCAAGCTTTAACATTCTTTTTTACATCATCCAAGCTCCAATTTTGCATTACAAGATCGTTCACAGTCTCCTCTTGCACCTAAAGATACATGCTACTCTCCTTCTTGAGTTAGGCTTCAATCGCCTCATAACCCCATTGCACTTAAAGAATACAAATACAATTCTCTGTGCTTACAAATAAAAACTCTTCTCAAAAGAATTCAGCAATTCCTTAATTTCCTCTCCTAATTTCCATTCCCCTTACAAAGCCAAAAATCACCTTTTTATACATATAATTTTTCCTAATATGGTTTAAAACCATATGATTTTACAATCTCCCAATTACAGCAAAAATCTTGAAAATCACCCCTTAAAATATCATTAAAATCCTAACCCCCTTAAGTTTAATGGCTCTTATAATTTGTAGTCTTACAAAATAATCCTTTTGAAACCTTTACATATCTCTGAAAAATCCCTCATTTACAATAGGAAAATCTCATAAATCATTTAAAATATTATCTAAGCCCTTTAATTATATTAGGTAAATGACTTTAATATTCTGAAGGATTAGGCCCTTATTTATAGGGGTTAGTATTTTAATTTTGGATTTTCCACATTTATTTGGGGGTTAAATTCTTTAAACATAGGAGATTTAGGCTTATTCCTTATTTTTTTAAAGGGTTTAATTTTTTAATTTTTAGGAGATTTGGTTTTAATCTATTGCCTTTAAATCCCATAAAATGCACTTGGGATGCCACAAAATCCACTTGGAATCCCATAAAATGGATTTTGTGAAATAAAATAAACCCTCACCACTTGATTTCTCAAAAATAAAGCATGGTGTAGTGGTGGTATGTGAATTTAGTGAGACCTACAGTTGCCACATCAACATCGAGTCAGCCTTCAACTTTGACTGGCCATATCTTCGTCATACGAGCTTCATTTTCGATGAAATGAGGAATGATGGAACTGTGAGGATGAGCTCTTCAATGTGATGCCACCTTTGACCATTTTTGAAGTGATCAAAATTTTCACCTTTCTGATTGGCCTCTGTACCCGGTTTGACCCCAACTTTGATTGACCATATAACTTTGGCGTACAAGCTCCTTTATTGCTCGTTCAAGCTGTGTTGGGTCTAATTTTTTGAGCACTTCGACATGGTGATGGTTCTGTTGGATTCTAAGACTATCAATTTTTTAGGTCTTCTAAATTCTCCTAGATCATTCCTCCCAATTAAGAAGCTTTTGGACCACCAAAAGTCTATTTTTACATAGAGATTAAGTGAGGTCATTGTTGCCTCACTTTCCCAGTATCTTTTGCCCACCCTACAAGAATTTTGATCATCAAACTCATCTCAAACAAGATGAAGAATGAGATAGCATAGCTAATACAATTAACTAAATATCCATCAATACTCATTGTTGCATCCACTATCCACATAGAACTAACTTGTAGAATGGAAAGAAACAATACTCAATATACTGATGCGAAGGAAAAATTTTCAACTTGTCTAGTCTCCTAAATAGGAACATCATTATAAAATGAGTCATTTAAAACCCCCTTTTACCACTTGAGGTTGAAGGCTTAAATATGCTTCCAGCTGATCCTCACATTGTGTTGTCTATGACATCTTATCATGATTAGAAATCCTTTCATTTTTATGCTTAATATCACTAGCTATTATAGACACGAGACTTAATGTCTTGCTTGCATTTACAACCATTTTCAAATGTCTTGTGCTTACAATAGATTTATTACTCTTCTTACGATGATTTTTTACAATGAATTCAATTCCATCCTTAAACAAATCATACCTATTATGTTACCTATAGAAAATGGCCTTTCTACCATACAAGGACTTCCCAAAACCATCCCACAGATGTCAAGTAAAATTACATCTAACTCTACCTCGTCTACAAACTTGGATGTGATTGCAAATCAGAGTTTACATTGCCTTGACACATGTAACCGAGCATTATAATGCACCCAACCCAATGGATATGGTTTAGGTTATGGTATTGTTTCTAATCCCAATTTCTTAACAACTTGTTCAAAGATTAAGTTCACTTGTGATCCACTATCTATGAGTGTATCAATTTTACTTTGTTTTGCAATAGTCCTTATATGAAATAATTCATTCCTTTTACTTTCAATAGGGATCTCATTACACTTTAAAGAAGAAGCATGGGAACTAGTACTAGCAATAGGAACAATATCTTTTATGCCCACAATTGTTATCTTGGTTTCATTGTCAGAATCTAATCTAAGATCTTGCTTGATAGTTGTGGTATTTTGCTTACCCTTTTGATCTTTGAACCACTTTGATTTTTGATTAGGATGCAATTTCCAACACTTTGCTTCTGTTGCATTTCCTTCTTCCCTTTCTTGCTTTCTTTATGCTTACCGGGTTCCATTAAGAAACTATTATTTGTGCCTATTTCAAGATGAATTTCTTGCACACTAACTTATTCAAGGTTAGTTGTGTTGAACATAAGTATTGTATGCCTCAAATTTTCATGTAATCTACCTATGTACTTCAACAAAGTTTCTTGTGTGTATAAAGGAATGCCAAAAATTAAAGCCTTTTTCCTAAATTCAAGTGTATATTCCTATACACTTTATCCTTTCTCTTGCCTTAATGATTTCCAATTCATTACTACTTTTTGCATGTGACCGAATGGATAAAACTTTTTTTTAAGTGCAACTGTAAACTCAAACCAAGAAGAAATAATTTTACCATATTGGCTTAGATCTTCCTAAGGTTTGATCTCCCACTAGATTAGAGTTGTACTTCCCAAGAAAAGAGTGGCTAATTGGATCTTTGAAGCATC
Organism: Sequoia sempervirens; assembly: GCA_007258455.2. Taxonomy (NCBI): domain Eukaryota; kingdom Viridiplantae; phylum Streptophyta; class Pinopsida; order Cupressales; family Cupressaceae; genus Sequoia; species Sequoia sempervirens. The sequence continues at coordinate 24,681 of VDFB02188738.1, forward strand.
ATTAGTGAACTTTTGTAGTTCACAATAAACTTCAACTTATTTTATCCAATTGTCAAGTTTCTCTACATCCAGTTCTCCATTATAGTTTGGAAAATCAAATTTAACATCAAGTTTTAAAAAAGCTTTAAATTTGATTTAGACTATAAAGGTTTTTTCTTCTTGGGGAAGAAGTATAAAAATAAGATGAAGAGGAAGAAGAAGATGATGAAGAATACAGGGATGGAGGTTCATGAGGGTCACTACCACCTCCTACTCCTTTGCCTTTGTCATCTTTCAAAGAGGATTCTCCTTCCACCGTCTTTCTATTTTTCCTCTCCTTTTTCTTTTGAAAGTCTTTGTACAATTCTTCCACCATCATCTTCATATCTAGGAATGCTTTACAAAACAATTCTTCATTCTCAAATATTTCAGGACTAGAAGGTTTTCCTTCTTTTGGTTGCTCCATGGCTTGTCTTCAAGTAACTCACCTTGATCTAATCTATGGATTGAACTCTTCAAGTGCACCTTCTTCTCACTTTAATTTCAACCTGGTTAACATCCACCACTTGCAATTTTTCTTGTTAAACTACTTTGATACCAAACTTGATCTGTAATTAAAGGGATACAAATAATTTGTACTTTACTCCTAATTACATATTTTATCCCAATCACAAAAAAAATTGCATGGTTATGTGTTTTTAACCTTTGAAATTATAGAAATTGAGTTCACTTAATAATTTAATGACTCTAACTAGTTACTTAAATGTCACAATTAGAACTCAAAAGGCATCAAATAATAAAAGGGATGAAATTGAATTATAAGACAAAAAAGAAGAGAGATCACGAGCTTGATAATAGAGTTCGCTCACATGAGCTACATCTTCGAGTCCACTTTTCAATGTTGGACCACTTTATTAATGATTCCAAGCTTTAACATGATTTTTTACAGCACCCAAGCTCCATTCCTACATTACAAGATTTCTCATAGTCTCCTCTTGCACCTAAAGATACTTGCATACTCTCCTTCTTGAGTTAGGCTTCAATCACCTCATAAACCCATTACACTTAAAGAATAAAAATACAATTCTTTGTGCTTATAAAAAAATCTCTTCTCAAAAGAATTCTCCAATTCCCTAATTTCCTCTCCTAATTTCCCTTCCCCTTACAAAGCCAAAAATCCCCTTTTTATACATATATTTTTCCTAATATGGTTTAAAACCATATGATTTTATAATCTCCCATTTACAAAAAAAATCTTCAAAATCCCCCCTTAAAATATCATTAAAATCCTAACCCCCTTAAGTTTAACGACTCTTATAATTTTGAACCTTACAAAATAATCCTTTTGAAATCTTTACATATCTTTGAAAATTCCCTATTTACAATAGGAAAATCTCATAAATCATTTAAAATATTATCTAAGCCCTTTAATTATATTAAGTATAAAAAAAATTAATATTCTAAAGGATTAGTCCCTTATTTATAGGGGTTAGTATTTTAATTCTGTATTTTCTACTTTTATTTGGGAGTTAAATTCTTTAAACTTAGGAGATTCACTCTTATTCATTATTGTTTTAAAGGTTTTAAATTTTTAATTTTTAGGAGATTTGGTCTTAATCCGTTGCCTTGAGATCCCACAAAATCTGCTTGGGATCCCACAAAATCCACTTGGAATCCCATAAAATGGATTTGTGAAATAAAATAAAGCATGGTGTAGTGGTGGTATGTGAATTTAGTGAGGGGGATCCACATTTTTGTCACATCACCTGCACTTTCCATGTCAGCATCTAGTCAACTACCATGTCAGCATCTAGTCAACTACCACATCAACATCCAATCAACCTTCACCTCTAACTAGCCATATCTTCGTCATACAAGCTTCATTTTCAATGAAAAAAGTAGCATTGGAACCATGGTGATGATATCTTCGACGTGATGCCACCTTTGACCATTTTTGGAATGATCATTTTTTTTCCTTTTTGATTGCGTAGTTTGACCCCAACTTTGACTAACCATAACTTTGGTGTGCGAGCTCCTTTTTCACCTGTTCAAGTTGCATTGGGCCTAGTTCCCGAGAACTTCAACATTGCAATGGTTTCGTTGGATTCTAAGACTGTGAAGTATTGAGGTCTTCTAGATTCTCCTAAATCATTCTCCCTTGTTTCTTTTCTACTTTGGGATGAATCTACGCCCAAGGAACAAAGACTGCTCTTGCATAAAGGCATGCAATACACCATATGGTGGCTATGTGGCTTTATATATATCATTTTCATTTTGGGCTTGAACTGATACACATTTCAGCTTGGTGGAGATTTTTTTCAAAACCACTCTCACAAAGTCTCAAATTGCTTGCTCGCTTGACATGTCATCTATTTTCATTGGGCAATTTGTATATTTCATGGAAAGATCTTTTATGGCAGAGTTTGTTAAGGATTGCAAAGAGTGTCTTAC
>VDFB02188739.1:0-18673 GCA_007258455.2 Sequoia sempervirens
CTCTCTTTCCCACCCTCCACCTCCTAATTACTCTTGGGTATATGTGTACAAAAATTGGATATCCAATTTATAGCACCAAAATATTACATTTTAAAATGTTTTTCAAATTAGATATTAGACACAAATTTGATATCCAAAACAAATCGGATATTTGATTTGTAGTACTTTGGCTTGGGCATTGCTATGTAGCAATGTACTGATGGCCAACCCAAAAAAAAATTCAACTCGGGATTTTCACATTTTTTGGCAAGTTCAAAACGCTACTTTTTTCATGTTTCCACTGTTTGGCCCATCATGATCCTATACACACCTAGGTCTAAATCAGGTAGTTTTTATTTCTATGGTGGATCACTCCTTTCTTTGAAGGCCATACACTTATGATTGGGTCAAGTGTTCTTTTCTTTAGAAAATTCCTATTGCCTTTTTGATAGGTTAATTATGATTTGATTAGATGGGTTATGAAGCACCTATTTCAAACAAATATCTTTATGAAAGAAGTATATTGGCATGAAATTAAATATGATTTGTATTCCAATGTAAAAACTACAAAGAATGGAAACAATTCTTTCAACACATAAAATATTATGTAGTAGTCAATTAAAATGAAAAAGCTTACTCTATATTAGTTAGGATACACAACTAATAAAATGATCTAAAGTTACTTATTTATCCTAGAGGAACTAAGTATATAGTATACAAAGAAAACCAACAAACCCACAACTACCCCTATTTTGAAGGAGTTTAGTTTTCTCCCTTCCTGATCTTGCTAATATTGTCTAATTATTTAAAGAGATGAAGGGTCATAACACAACTTTATTCAACCCAGTAAATAGCTTGGTTAATGAAACTTGACAAAAGCAACAAAACAAATGCTACATTTGGCATTTCATGTTGAATGTAGCTGAGGGTGACAATAATCTACTCTTAGTTTAATGTCTCATTATAGCTCTTTACCAACATATAATATCTTTTATGCTTGCAATGGCTCTTAGTTAATATATGGGGAGAGAAAGAGAGAGAGATAGAGATATAAGGGAAGAGAAAGAGAGATGGAGATATATGGAAGAGAAAGGAAGAGAGGTGGATAGAGAGTCGAATGGATAGGATAGGAGGAGATATGGTGAGAGATAGAGAGGGGGAGATAGAGAGGGGGAGGGAGAGAAAGGGATATAGATAGAAAGAGATAGAGAGGGGAGTGAGAGGGAGATAAAAAGAGAAATAGAGATAGAGATATAGAGTAGGAGAAATGGAGGGAGAGATGGAGTGAATGAGAGAGAAAGGGGGGAGAGGGAGAGATAGATCAATAGATAGAGGGGGGAAGAGGCAGGAGTGACATAGATAGTGATAGATATAGAGATATAGAGAGTGACAGGGAGAGATATATCAATCACCCTCCCTATATCTCTATCTATTCATCCTTATCTCTTTATCTCTCTACCCCTCTCTATCTCTTTGTATCCCTTTCTATTTGTATATTTGTCATTATTGTTGGAGTTAACAACCCAAGATCTTCAATTTGAAACGCCAAAGAACCTCCACAAGAGATAGAGAGAAGCAACAATGGAAGATGCTATTCCACCAAATAAGGATTGCAATATGATACAATATGATCAATGCAATAATATACAATGCTTTATGCCGTCTATTCACAAATATGCTAGAGATGCCTTGCTTATAAAGGCAAGGATAAGAGATAGGATAAGACAAGATCATAACAAGTGTCTTAATCCTATCACATGAGACAACTAACTCATAACTACCTAGGAAAGTGGAAATTCTAGATAAGACAACTAATACCTATCTAGATATGACAACTAATATCCTAAGTAAACTTAACATGTGAATTAAGTCCCCTAAGTCCCTAGTAAAGGAATAAACTAGGTACAAGACTTATTCACACCAACACCCCCCCTTAAGTGCAACTTAGGGAGGTACAAACCAATGCAAAAATGAAAAAGATGGGTCCCGGCAACTAGGCCTGATGAGGTACCCATGTACAAAACAAAAAACTCTCACAAGCGAAGAAAAGGAGAAAAACCCTGTGGGAGAAAACTCCCCTCCAAAAGAGAGAAATAAACAAAGAAAACTAATGAAGGAAGGAGGAATCCTCAAGACCCCCCAAGGACAACTTCCTTCACCCCAAGCATCAATCGCAACTGAAGATAACGAGGCGATGCCAAAGGTTTAGTGAAGATGTCTGCAACCTGCTGATCTGTAGGCAAATACTCCAAGCTGAGAACACCATCCTGGATGAGCTGCCTGATGAAGTGCATGTGGATCTCAATATGCTTAGTCCGCTGATGCTCCACTGGGTTGCGTGAAATATGAATGGCACTCTGATTGTCACACCAAAGAGTAGTGGGATGAGTGGAAGGGAATCCAAACTCAGTCATCAACTGACGAAGCCACAAAACCTCCTGACTAGCCAACATCGGTGACCTCGAGCATCACCGCCGATAAGCACGCAAGTGATAGTAAATCGGCTTCTTGCATGACCATGCAATCAGACTAGAACCAAGGCAAAAGACAAAGCCAGAAGTAGACTTCCGATCATTGACATCACTAGCCCAATCTGAGTCAGTGAAGCCCACAATCTGAGATGCACCTGAAGTGTAGCGAATGCCAAAATGAGTAGTGCCCTGAATGTATCTCAAGATACGCTTGGCGGCCTTCCAATGACTCTCATGAGGCTCCTGTGAGAAGCGAGAGACAAGTCCAACCGCAAAGGAAATATCAGGACGACTATGTGCTGTAAGTAAGCATCGCTAAACCAATCACCGATATACAAGGTAGGGATCAATCAGAGTAGTAACCGAAGCACGCATAACACCTGACTGGAATGGAGTAGGGGTAGGCTTGCAATCAACCATGCCAAATCTCTGAAGTAAATCAAGAGCATACTTCTGCTGGAAAATGAAGATCCCCTCAGAAGTCTGATGAATCTGAAGACCAAGGAAGTAATGCAAAAGACCAAGGTTGTTCATATCAAATCGCTCCATCAATGCTCGCTGTGTACTCTGAATCATGGAAGTAGAACTCCCTATGAGAATCAAATCATCCACGTAGAGCACAAGTATAAGTAGATCCTCTCCATGTCTCTGTGTATAAACTGTGGGATCGGAATGGCAACGAGTGTAGCTAGAAGCAAGCAAGAAACTATCCATCTTCTCATACCAAGCCCGAGGGGCTTGTTTGAGACCATACAATGAACGTCGAAGCCTGCAAACAAGTGAAGAGTCCTGCACAAAACCTGGTGGCTGCTCCATATAGATCTCCTCATGAAGATCCCCATGCAAGAAATCACTCTTCACATCCATCTGATATACTGACCATCCCTGAGATGCAGCTATAGCAAGGACAAGGCGAATAGAATCCATCTTGGCAACAGGAGCAAAGGTCTCAGAATAGTCAATCCCTTCAACCTGAGAAAACCCCTTTGCAACAAGACGAGCCTTGTACTTGTCAATGGAACCATCTGCTGCATACTTGGTACGATACACCCACTTGCATCGAACCAACTTTCTTCCCTTAGGAAGAGGTACAAGATCCCAAGTATGATTCTTCATCAAGGAAGAATACTCATCATCCATAGCACTATCCCACTCTAGAATACCCGAAGCATCTGAAAAATTCTGAGGATCATCTGAAACTGCATGACTCAAAAGACTAATTCCAGAAGTCTGAGAACGAGTGCGGCGAGTGTCTGTGGGATCACCAACAAGAGGACCAGCCTCCTCAAGAGTAACTTGAGCCCATCGTGGCCTAGTGGGTGAGTGAGGAGGAGGTTGATCAAGACCATCATCAAAATCTTCCTCAAGTAGCAAAACATCATCATTTGAAGAAGATTGAGTAGGTTGTGATGAAGAAGAAGTCGAAGGAGGATCTGGCAAGGTGAAGGTCTCAGAAAACTAAACATTGCATCGGAAATGAACCTCTCATGTGTCAGGATCAAACAATCTGTGTGCCTTCACATCCTCACAATAGCCAACAAAGATGTAACGCTGACTCTTCTTCTCCATGGATTTACGCCGACCATTCGGAATGAATGCCCAAGCCTCACTACCGAATACTCTGAAGAAGGATACATTAGGCTTGCGATGAGACCAAGCCTCCTCAGGGGTCATATTTCGTACTGCCTTGTGGGGCATACGATTCTGAATATAGTTGGCACAATTGACAGCTTCAGCCCAAAAGGCGGGAGCCATGGACCTAGACTGAATCATACAATTGGCCATTTCCCTGAGAGTCATGTTCTTTCTCTTCACCACACCATTCTGCTGAGGAGTGTAAGGAACTGTGTGCTGATGAAGGATACCATGCGCACTGCAAAAATCCTGAAATTCCTGATTGACATACTCCCCCCCATTATCTGTGCGTTTCTGTCGAAGAGAAAAACCTGACTGCTTCTCCACAAATGTTTTGAAGGTCTTGAAGTTGGTGAGGACTTCACTCTTGAGCTTCAGAAAATAGACCCATGTCCAGCGGGAAAAATCATCAATGAATGTTAGCACATACTTGGCCCCTGAAAAAAGGAGTTGGGAATGACATAAGATCACTATGGACCAACTCAAGGGGTGTGGTTGCACGTGTAGCTGACCCTTAGGAAAAGGATCTTGATGTTGCTTGCCAAGAACACATCCTTGACAAACACCATCTGTGCATGTGATCTTTGGAAGACCAACCACTAAGTTATGTGCTTTCATTTGTTGAAGATATCTATAATTCAAGTGCCCAAATCTCTCATGCCAAAGCTTGCTCATTGAATCAGCATGAGCAACAAAACATGAACCCGATGAAGACTCAAATCCATCAAATCGATACAAATGATTCTCATGATCAACTACCCCTGTAGCAACAACCTTCTCAGGATCTTGCAACTGTCTAATAGTCACATTTTGTGGAGTAAACTCAACTAACTTCCCATCTCTAGAATGACAAATCTGATATATGGAAAGAAGATTCGCTGAAATATCAGGAACAAGAAGAACATCCTCAATGCACCCATCTAGCATCTGAACGGAGCCCGTCCCCAAAACTGGAATCTGTGAAGAGTTCCCAACTGCAATCTGAGAAGTAGAAGTATGAACTATGGAATCAAGAAGATCACGTGAATTTGTCATGTGATGTGAAGCACCTGAATCAATAATCCAACTATCTGAAGGTGAATGCATAGCTCGTGCTGAAAGAGCTTGCCCTTTGCCCATGGAAGAAGGCTTAGCCACTGAAATATTGTGCTTCTTCATGGCTTCCTCCAAGGCCTCTAATCTCTTAAAGCAATGAGATGCATCATGCCCAGTTTTTCCACAAAATGAACAAGTATCTCCTTTCTTTTTCTTGGACTTGGAAGAAGAATCTCCAGAGGTAGAAGAAGAAGGAGATTGAGTGGACTTCTGATTGTTCTTCGGCTTCGGTTTGGAGGGATTCTCACTACCAGAAGATGATTCTTCTTTGGGCTTCTTCTTGTTCTTTCCTTTACCCTTGGATGATTGAGCCATTAGAGCATGATTCTTAGAATTAGGTAAGGCATCCAACTGAATTAACTTGGCCTCCTCCCTAGTAAGACACTCACAAAACAACTCAAATGTAGGCATTTTGTAATCTTTCCCTATTGCATCCATAGTTGAATAGAAAGTAGAAGAAAACACTTGATAAGGGCCCTTTAACTTAGACAGAATCAAGAAGATACATTCATCACTAGATACATCACGTCCACATCCTTTCAACTGTGACAAAATCATCTTGAATTGAGCAAGAAAATCCTACATTGAAGGAAACGCATCTGGAGAGAGGGATTGAAGTTCTGCTTGAAGTTGCAAGGTTCTAAAATGATTTACTTTACCATACAATTCTTCAAGTTTGTCCCAAACATTCTTAGGTGTTTTGCACTCTGAAATATGAAACAACAGATTATCAGATACATGTAAGCCAATGAGCCCTTTTGCTTCATCCATTTTACATCTATGGACAAACTTTTCATAATCCCTTGTAAATTCAGGTTGTTCTGCATCTAACATTGGCCATAGACCCTTAGATTGTAACAATTGAGTCATTTTTAGCTTCCATGTATGATAATTATGTGGAGTGAGTGGTTCAATTTGCCTTAGATCCGCCATGAACACCAAAAGAAAAGGACAATGTGGCACTTAAATTGTGCCTTTCACCCCCCCAGAATGTATTAAAAACTGATTTTGCAACCCCCCCAGCAAATTACAATGAACAAATATTGCAATTTTTACAAGTGACAAGCTCAAATCAACCGTTTATAACACACGGTGATTTTTACAATTTTTTAGAATAAGGAGCTTGCAAAGCTGAAAACAGAGGTTACAAACAGATTCCTTGCGATTTTCTGATCAATTTCAAAAAAAAGTTTGCCAAATTTTGACTTCGTTGGCAAAAGTTACATCAAGAACAAGCAATAAATGCACTTGTACCTTCAAGCTGAAAAATCTGGCAAAAAATGGAAAAATCTAGAAAATTCACCTGCACCACTGCGAATTTCATCGAACCAACTTTCCGACGATATCTTGTTTTCGAAAATCCGACTTCGTGGCTTAAAAGTTATGCAAAAATGAAAAGGCCTATTTTGTGGGCACTTTGGGCCAAACAGTAAAAAATTGAGCCCCTGGGTTTATTAGCCATTACCTAATAATGGACCACTGGCTGGTGGCTGAGTCTGGCGCTATCGGGCGGTCAATGGTTTGGCAGCGCCACCGGGTGGCAACAAGCGGTAATCAGAAATACCGCTGTTACCCGCGGGCGTTTCTTTAAGATCATTTTGTTCGACAGGATATCCCCAGGAAATAGCAGATCGCCGAAAGGGTTTGAAAATGGGATCTACTGGCTGGCTATGCATACCACGGGTCGCGGAGTATCTCTGGTATCGCAGTTCCCAGACTTCATGGCCCGGGTAATAAAAGTGGGCACGACCAAGGACAAGTATGGTAATCGTCACAAGCAGCTGTAACCGCAGTAATTTACAAAATCCCTTTTATTTTATTTTTGAAATTTTTCAAAAAATAAACAATGCCGACAGAGATATAATTTTTTTTGAAAAATTTTCTGACGACATCGTACCTGCGCGGGGGGTCGTACGGCTCCTCGGCTAAAATTTTTTTGCTCCAAAGACAACTTTTGCCTAATATAGGCAAATTATATATCAAAAAACTCGGAAACGGCCACCCCGACGCAATGGAAGACTTATTTTTGGCTCAAAGTGCTCCTGTAAAAAGTTGTTCACCAGATCTGAGCTCCAAACCCTTCTTTGCCAAAGCTGCAAATGGTGATGAAATTAAGTGAAACAAAAGCCAGATCTGACTTTTTCGAGCCTCCTGGACGCAATGGGACAGCCTAAAATGTTGCCACTATAGCCAAAATCCCTGCAATCACCAGATCTCACCAAAAAGCAAGCATGCAATATAGGATACAAGAACTCAAAAAATGATAATAGAAATTGATGGAAACTCTCTAATAAAGAAATGGAAGGGGCTTGCCAGATTCAAAGCTCTGATACCATGTTGGAGTTAACAACCCAAGATCTTCAATCTGCAACGCCAAAGAACCTCCACAAGAGATAGAGAGAAGCAACAATGGAAGATGTTATTCCACCAAATAAGGATTGCAATATGATACAATATGATCAATGCAATACTATACAATGCTTTATGCCGTCTATTCACAAATATGCTAGAGATGACTTGCTTAAAAAGGCAAGGATAAGAGATAGGATAAGACAAGATCATGACAAGTGTCTTAATCCTATCACATGAGACAACTAACTCATAACTACCTAGGAAAGTGGAAATTCTAGATAAGACAACTAATACCTATCTAGATATGACAACTAATATCCTAAGTAAACTTAACATGTGAATTAAGTCCCCTAAGTCCCTAGTAAAGGAATAAACTAGGTACAAGACTTATTCACACCAACAATTATCTCCCTCTCTCTCTATATTTTCTTCCCTATATTTATATTTGTCTCCTTAAGTGTGCAATGGGTACATTGAAGAGGTCTTAAAGGAGAATGATCATATCTTTAATCAAATGGCATGCTATCTTGAGAATAACTCCCCAAGGACACATGCCATCCTTGGATTGTTGACATGAAACAAACAATCAAAAATTATTTTCTCTCTCTCATATTAATATATATTACTATTATATTAAATATATATTATATTAATTATATTTTGTATTATATAAAAATATACTTATTATTAATTATTAATTATAATAATTTTATACGTATTTAATAATTTTGTTAAAGAATATAATAAATAATTATAATAAGTTGAATAATATATTATTTATTATGTAAAATATAGCTAATATATACTTAACTATATTGTAGAATAATAAAACCTAGAAAATGGTGCCAAAATTTTGAAGTTAATTAACATACTGTAAAACCTAATGAAACGGTTGTAGCTCGTCAAATTGGAGAAGTGAAAGGTCAATACCAATGCTAAGGAAGAGTTTGGAGTAGTGAAAACAAGGTCAATGCCAACGCTGAGGAAGAGTTTGGAGTAGTGAAAACAAGGTCAATGCTAGCGCAGAGGAAGAGTTTGGAGTAGTGAAAACAAGGTCAATTCCAACGCTAAGGAAGAGTTTGGAGTTAAAACAAGGTCAATACCAGTGCCGAAAAAGAGTTTGGAGGAGTGAAAACAAGGTCAATATTAGTGCTGAGGAAGAGTTTGGAGGAGTGAAAACAAGGTCAATACTAGCGCTGAGGAAGAATTTGGAGTTAAAACAAGGTCAATATACCGGTACCAAACTGAAGAGTTTGGAGAGTGAGAAACAAAGGTCAATATTAGTCTTGAGGAAGAGTTTGGAGGAGGTGAAAAAAAGGTCAATACCGGCATTGAGGATGAGTTGAGGCACTTTCGAGAGGGAAAATTGTTCATTGTAAAGGGGCAATGGTGCTGTGGTTGGCACCCCCATTCTCTTTAACCTTCAATTTTCATGCCTAGTTTCCAAAGTTCTTCTCCTACATTGCACCCCCATTCTCGTAAAATGGTATAAGATAAGACAGAAAAAATAAAATAGCTTAGTCTTTCACATTTTTATCCACCAGCCTCAGGTCTTGGAAAAACTCCCATAATCTACCCACATCTTGGTTGAGGTCTAGGATTTCATCACACCTAGCCTTCATCGCATGAGTCTGAAGAAATTATTGATTTAGCCCAAGTATATGCTAGGCTAAGGTAGATGTAATGAATGGAAATAAAGGCATACAATTCTTCTTTAATACCTCCACCACAAATATATGCAAGGTGTTGGTTGTTTTTACGGTAAGTAGGTTGATCTTCTAATCTACCTATGGAATTTCCAATTCCAATAAAGGGCAGCTCTTAGGACCTGGACCAACTGACGAGGATTTGAAAGACCTCCTACACTTTGGGCTCTGCAAGACCCAGGAGGGTGATCCCTTAATGCATTTAAAACCTTTGCACCATCATCATAAAAAGCATTAACAACAACAAATAATCTCATTTAATAGCTCAACATAATAGGATAATACCAAATAGAATTGGTTGTTTATCAATAATATCAACTATTTGGAGCATGAGATAACTACAACAACATTTCACAGTATAAGATAGTCATTGATTTGAAATTTGTAGCAAGCTCTAGGTAAATTCAAACAAATACTGAACCATACAAATAAGTACAGCTTAGATCAGTGCCATATATCCATTTGAGGAGTCAAATTTATAAGCATCTAAGGGTTTATGACATATTTAACACATAACATATAAGATCCTTGATAACATTGTTTTACAATCTCATCAATATGTATTCTAACCCAATACTACTTGTCAAATCCTTATACATAAAATATCCACCTACAATCCCATTCAAGTATTTTAATTAATTCCTTGAATTAAACCTAAAACAAGAATCATACACACCACAATAGTGAGATGAACGAAACAAACATTGATCATTTTATTCAAAATTTAGATATGCTTGTACAAAGGAGAGACATGAGTTTGAATTAATCATATCAATTCAAATGCCAGTACTATCATAAAACATCAAATCCCCATGAATTCAAAACCTACTATAGAATGACTCAAAACATAAATTGCGTTTTCCCTAAAACCATCAGACTTTACAATTTTCTCTACAACTTCATCTAGACTCGACCAAAAATATCTAACTTGCTAACCTGTACTTCTGGCCTTAAAATCCTTCTTATAGAAAAAGAAGGAGAAAACAAGTATCAAGCCAAAAAGCACACGTGTCACCAGCCAATTGGACCTCCTTGTGATATTCCAACTTTTTTTTACAACAACAATCTCCCCAGAGAATCTTCTTGTTCATCGTGCCCGCTAAGAATGGTTGATGCAGCAACAGAAAACTTCAAGAATTTTGCGCCTAGACTGTCACCAAAAAAAAAACTAGAATCTGTTGTAACTGCAACAACTAATTTGTCAATCGTTAGCAACCTACTCCTTTTCACTCTTCCTCAATTAAATATACATTTACCCATTTATGGTACTCTTCATCAATTGGCCAATCAAAATTAATCACCTCATTCACCTTGACACTATAAGGTTTGTACTTAACTACCACCTGATTCACTTCTCTTTCAAAAGACTCCAAGAATGAGTTGGTGCTAATGATTTTGTCCATACAGCTCACCAACAAATCATAATTTGAGTTACCCTGTTTTTGAAGGTTTTGTAGTCCAAACATGATATAAAGGGGCTCTTACACTTTTTTTGATTACTATAGCTTGGGTAAGAGGCCCCATGGATACTGTTGTAATTCTAGGATGTATGAATAGGGCATATGATGAGAAATAAAGAAGGTATAGCTACTGTCCTGAATAGTTTTGTGAAGAAAAACATATGAAATGAGAGGTTAAAGCCTAGGTTTCAACAAAACATGTATGGGAGATCTAATTTTATGAATTTTTATCCATGTGCAGACCTAATGGGTTGTTGCTCCACACTGAATATAAATGACACACACACACACACACACACACATATATATATATGTATGTATGTATATGTATTTTTAAATGTAAATGTAAATGCAATTATTGGATGCTCTCTTAGAACAATAAATGCAACATATCATTAAAGAAATCTATATCTATGTATATAAATGTGTATTTCTAAATGCAAGTGTAAATGCAAAGAGCATATGGTTTTGTAGTTTTATAGATACAACATATCCATAAATTAATGTAATTGAAATTCTAAAGTCTTCAACACATATAATATGAAATTGATCAAACTATTCAACTACATGAGAAATAAATAAGAAAAGTAAATGCATATAGATGTGTATTTGTAAATGTAAGTGTAAAATAAATAAGAATGTTGAAAATTATAAAAGAATACAAGAAAAGGTCTCCTCCCTTCTTGGTAGTGATAACATCCTTCACACACAACCCTTAAAAATTATGAATAGAGGAATATAATCTTTGAAGAACTCAAAGTTGATTCTCTCCTACCTGATGCAATTAGTCATTTTATCCTTACAAAATTTTATAGTGATTACTAGAGGCACATAGACCAATTCTTCATAATAGAAGAATTTGATCATACTTTTCCAATGATGGTATTATGAGAAAACCTTAGGTTAAATGAATAATTCCTAGCTAAGTTCTTTAAATCATGTCCAACTGTATAAGAGAAGACCACTGCTATGTGTACTTGGATACCATGGAGAAAGGATAGTCTTTGGTCTCTTTCATCAATCATCCTCCCTTAAAACATACCAAAAGTCTCCTAGAAATTAGACATAGGAAGATTTCATATGACTTAAAAAAAAATTATTGCCAAAGCATAAACTTATGATGAGTTAACCAGGCCTAGTACACACTCCCTCCCCGTTAACCACTTAGACATATGGAAATTAAATGCAAATTTGCTACTAGTTTTAGTCATGTAGGTGTCCAATAAACCTCTTGGTGGTGTTTCCCTTCAAGTTTATTTACTTGAATGAAGAGCAAAAGTCCTCTGATTACAATTAGAGAATGCATTTGAGGCCTTGGTTGTGTAACTAGTGGACCATAGTCACATTTAACACTTGTTACAAATTTTGGGAGTTAAAATGTTAAGTAGATTTGATTTGTGATGGAAACATTTGGATGGTAGTAACAATAGCTTGCAATTTATCAAGACTTGATTACCTTATAACATGTGAAATTCTAGCGATGAAATGATAGATTAATCATAATGTCACCTTGGGATCACATCACCATGAAAGAACTTCATCCAACATCCTTATGAGTGTAAGTACCACCAAATAGGTATTTTTCAGATCTATCTTCCTCGAGCGAGGGAAATTCAAGAAGAGAAGAGGAAAGTGATACATGTAGTATGTCTAAAAGAGGGAGATCAACTAGAGGTCAAAAGATTAGAAGAAAATTCTGTAAACGCATGGAATTTTTTCTTGCTGAAGGGGGGTCATGTTCTTATGATGATGAGAGAACATAGGCAACGTCGGGGTGCCCTTGAGGTACAAACATCTATAGAAACAATGGATACCCAAGGAACTTCCTCCAATAAACATTGATATTTGTGTCAACGAGAGGATATATCGCATAGCACCATCGCCATTACATGGTTTGGGCCTATTTTGCATGGACGACATAAAGGTCTATTATGACAAAGTTACTGAATTGATGGAGTATGTTGGACCCTGTTATAGTTACAAAGATTGGATGTAACTAGTTCGATATACACAAAGTATGCGTAGGTATGCATTATTAGAAAATTATATACAACTAAAAGATAAGGATCAAAACAAAGGAGTGGCTATGTGCATTGACAGAAGGCCAAAAGTATCAGGGAATATTGTAGGGTTTATAAATAGTACATGACTTGGGTCAACAAATAAGCAACCCAATTGCATATTTGAGGCGCGCGAGGGAAACTGTGTATTCAATGTGCAATAAAATCAATAACGAGAAGGGAAGAGTTGCTAATCGATTACAATTTGAATCACTTAGCTACAAACACAGTTACTATGGGGGTGGTACATACTATGTACCTTTTTACCCAACCTCCAATTAATGACTCCAATATACCATTTTATTCTTATGCTTTTTTCGTAAGTCCATTGATTTCATTTCGGTAATTTTTTTTTATATTTAATTTTTGTCACAGCGGGACATTGATCATACGGAAAAGGCTCTGGCCCAGAGCACAAATCACAATGTATCTTCAGGCACTTCTACCTGATAGGTTTACTTCATTGTAATTGTACAAATTAGATACGAGCAAAATGTTTTATTATTATGTTTTTTTCATAAGTTTATTGGGGTAATTTCAATAATGTTTTTAATATTCTTGGTGTAGTTGACTGATCGGGGAAAGGCACCAGTAGTAGAGGACAACATCCATAGTGAGGTGCAGTCAATATTTTGTGATGATGACATTGCTTATTCAACAAACCCTCTCGATACAATAAAGAAGACCCAAAAAAAATGCAATGAAGAAATGGTTAAGTTGATATTCATAGTGCCTCAAATAGATGAGATAAGAGAGAGGGTTAAAATATTGACTAAGATATTACAAAACTTGCAAGTAAGCTGTCACGAGGTCTTTAATTATAACATAAGTTCATTCATGGTTCTATATTTTGTACTCTTTTATGTCATGAACTAAAATATGTGTTGTTTTTACAGGGTTATTTTCCTCCTCATGATGCTCCTGGCCATGATTAGGGTCCTACAAGTGCTGCCTGAGGAGTAGGGGTTGGTACAAGTGTCCATCCTGATCTTCCTACGCATACATCACATCATTTGACCCCATCATCTGTGCCTATATTATCGTCTGAAATTTTGGCAACACATACCATGCAAACATCTATTAATACACCCTCTGGCAATGAAAACATGCCAGAACATGCGTCAGAACATGTACCTTGGGATGCAGAGCCCACTAGTACTGGTGATGTTTTAGCAGTATTTCCTGGATCTTCCCATATTACTAGTATGAGAACATTTCTGGTCACACTTGTGGTGACCAAGGATTTCGTTCCCATAAATATAGAGAAGGTCCCAGGTACTTTAAAATGTTTTAATTATTATTATATATAATCCAATTGAAATTTACTTATTGATAACTCTTTTTAGACTATTGATCCCATGATCATTTTGTGGGAAATGATGTTTTTTATAAACATCTAAGTGATATTACATTGGAGCTCTTTATTCCCACCATACGTACACGATGGAATGCCCAAAATCAAGATTTAAAAGTTGAGCTCATTAATCGTGTAGTTGTGTTGTTCGGTGATGAAACATTCAACTGAACCAAGGTCCTTAAGAAAGTTGGTATCTATCTAAAGTATGCGAGGGACCAATATAGGTCACATTTAGAGAAGAATGAAAAGTACGAGGATCCCCCCATGATTTCAGAGAGGGAGTGGAAGGACCTGGTGTCAGATGGAAAGGAGAAGGCTGAAAAGAAAAAAAGGAAAGACACCACCGGGCCAAGGAAGGTATGTGATACTATCAACAATGTAATTATACACTGATTATTCTTTCTTTTTACATAATCTAATGTATTTCAAAATTTTCATAAAAGAGCTGCGGAGCACATTGGAAGGAAACAAAAGAAAAAGACTAAGCTTTCACGAACTAACCTATAAACTTGGCTCTGGTGGTTATATGAAATTAGCTGCATGAATTGTAAATATCAATAAATGAAATATTGTATCCAAATAATAAATTGAAAACAATTTTGGTTTTATCACACCATAAAAGCAAAATTCATGATCTTATGTAAAAATGTAGGGCTATGAATTCAACAGAGTTCCCACAGAAAATGACTTGAAGATTGCCTTCCAGCAAGGCTATGGGCGAGTGGGCATTTGAAACGCTAGAAGTCTTAACTAGGAAAACCTAGCCCCTTCACTACATCACGACCTTGAGGTAATAATAAACTCAATAAAGTTTATTTAAAATTGAATACTTGTGCAATATATTCAATATTAATTTCCACCATAAATTAATTACATGCCTATTTGTTTTAAACATTCAAGAAATGATAATACTATACATGACATTGGAATGCAGCCTGGTGAGGGTGGAGCACAACCTGTAGATGAAGGTCATGGTGTGCATCCTAGTACTTTAGAGCATGTAGAGCATGATCAACATGTTGAGCATGATCAGGCTAGAGAATATTAGGAACATGATGTGGCCCCATCAGGTAAAGAGGACCACTCTAAAGTTCTTTTAAACATATTTAATTGCAATTGGTATATTAATTAATGTAACCTTTCATGTTTCAAATTTAGAGCATGTAGAGCATGATCAACGTGTTCAGCATGATCAGGCTAGAGAAGATTAGGACATGATGTGGCCCCATCAGGTAAAGAGGACCACTCTCATGTTCTCTCAAACATATTTAATTTCATTTGGTGTATTAATTAATGTAACCTTTCATGTTTCAATTGCAGATTAGGATTTAGAGGGTGTTCAGCATGTTGAGCATGAGTCTCTAACAAAATTTCATGAACATGATTTGGACCCATCAAGTAAAGAGAACCACTCTAATGTTCTTTCAATTAATGAAATACTTGTAACAATAATAATAAAACATATCAGTTTAACATTTCTTTCTTATTGCAGTAGACCCCCCCTTGCAACTACGTCCACGTCATGAGCAGACGACTAGGCATACATTAAGATCACGAGCAGAGGGCAAAACAACTAAAGGGGGGACAAATATTGATTTAGAAAATGATACTCCACTTCAGATTTATGTAGCTTTAAAAAAGGAAAAAAAAAAGTGATTGTAATCATATCATGACAACCATATTTTTGATAATCTGTAAAAACTGAAAGAACAGATATTATATGTTAATGAATGAATGCAGATATGTTAGTGTAGATGTTATATGTTAATGAATAGATGTTATATGTTATTAATGGATGAATGATGTTATATGTTATTAATGGATGGATGAATGTAAAGATGTTATATGTTATTAATGGATGAATGAATGAATGTTATATGTTATTAATGGATGAATGAATGATTAATAATGTTCCTATGGTGGGTATGGGGGAATTGAGGCTGATGTCTTGAGGGAGGGGCCAAATGGAAAGCACCATCAAGTGGTTGGCTTGTTAAGTAGAATATTAAACTATTCTCAAAACAAAGAAGCTCAATAAGGTAATGCACTTTTCAATATAAGAAATGCATCATTTGAAGCATCAAACCAATATGCAAAGATGAAAGAAAGTGCTAAATTTTTACTATGGTGGCAGAAAAATGATTCTTTATATCCTAAATCTATGCTTTGCATCATAATTTGAAGTTTTTTTCATTCTAATGTTCTGAGTATAGTTTGTTTGTATGGATTTTTATGAATACCACATTGTGTTGTGTGTGGATTTGGTTTCAAAGCTCTGTTTCTTCTATTTTTAGTGGTGACATAACTCTAAAATTTTACTTTTTTGCATAAGAGGTTAGTGGAAAAATTGATAGCTCTAAAGGGTTTTGAGGCTCGATTGAGATAGATACATGGATATTTGGATCTTGTTGTTAATGGGAGGCTTTGGCTTAACCATGAAATTTTGTACCATCTATAGGTATGCAAAAGTTTCTCTACTTACATTCATTCTTGATCATAAATCTTGTAAATGATATTAATGCTTCAAACTTAAGATTCATTTCATTGTTATAATGATCAAAATGTTATACTTTGCTATATATTCAAGCATTCTCTTGCCCCCTACCCTTTGCTCTCTCCTCCCTCCTTTTAAGAATTTTCTTTGTCATAAAAGATTCACATTTCTGTCTCATTTACACAAATTTATCTGAAGCACTAGGAGTGAATAAAGTTATGTAAAAGATGATCAATTAAGTCTAAACAACAACTTTCCATCTTATAGCTAATTAAATCCTTAATATTTGAATAGTTTAGAGCTCGAATAATGCTTGTATATGTAGGTGTAGCAATAAGGGAGCCTATGTGAAGATTGAAATTTAAAACATCACTTTGGTATTTTTCCTTAGGCAGTGAAATGATATTTTGAGTAATACAAAACTACACACACATTGATATTTTTCGGCATTGTATTGAAGAAATTTTTCTCTTATACCTACCCTCGGCTAGACATGGAGGTATATAATATTGGTTTCTAGGTTTATTCTATAAGTAGTTAATTTCACAGAGGAAGACTAAAATATTCTTAATGTCCTGTATCAGGTGTGAAAGCATATGAATCACTTGTTGAGGCACCATTTTGTATTCATCCAAAAAATGATTTGTTCTTTTTTTATGTTTCTTGCATGTGTTTTTTTAGGCTCTAAAGATGTAGCTCGACTCTTTCCTTTGCACTTTTCATCTATTTTGATGATTATAGTAGATTGTCCTCATAATTTTTCATGTAGATCTATTTGTAACCATATGGAAGTAAAACCAAATATATCTTTATCAATAGGAGAAACATTTTGTTTCGGCGATCAAAATTGTCAAAGGAAGGTTCTCGACAAGATACAAGTAGTCAAAGGAAAGTCCTGGCGACCCCCAAAGTCACAACGATACATTATCATTGGTGAGAATCGTAGGATACACTTAAGACCAAAGGAATAATTCTTGGGGAGACTCAGAATGTCGGTATGACTGCATGACACCATAGCGACATATGATCTATTGGCTACCGGTGAGACTTAGAACATCGATGAGACTATGTGACACCAAAGTGATATATCGATGAGACTATGTGACACCAAAGTGATATGTAATATTGACTATCAAAGAGACTCAAGTCATCAACGAAACTAAATGGCATCTCAGCGAGTGTCTAATAAACATGGAAAATGATCAAATAAAATAACTGCTCGAGATTTGAATATGAAGGGACGCAACTTGATTGATCTCTTACCGATGGTACATTTCAATGAATGTATTTTTTTAAAAAAATTGGATTGTTTTGTCAAAATTTCAACGAACACAACTGACGAATCACCAAAAAGGTCTGACAAAGTTGCTATAGCTATGACAAAGGCTTCATCGTAACTCCTTGTCCATTTTGTCACAATTTCAACGAAGTCCACTAACAAATCACCGAAAAGGTCTGACGAAGTTGCTTAGCTGTGACGAAGGATTCATCGTAACTCCTTTCCCATTTCGTCGCAATTTCAATGAACGCCACTGACGAATCACATAAAAGGTCCAATGAAGTGGCTTAGCTATGATGAAGGCTTTGTCGTAAATAATTTCCCATTTCGTTGAAATGGCGATGAACTTCTGGTGTTCTTTCGATGCTTCGGAAGAGCCATTGCAATTGCATTTTGGTTGTAATTCATCGATGGATACATGAAGTTTGCATCGATATTTTGACGAACATCTGAGTCATTTTATGATGCCGACAACCAATGAATCTACGCTGTTATTTCAATGTTTAATTCGTCATCAGACTTGTGACGAAAAAATAGTGATGAAAATCTTTTCGTCATTTCATTTCTTTTCCAACAAATATTTATCAAACAACCAATGAACATCTTTCAAAAAATGGTGTCAAATTAAATAGTGCCTCTACTCTCAACCTTATAACCCTTAAACCATAAACCTTAAACCCTCTACCCTCAACCCTTAAACTATAAACCCTAAAACCATCAACCCCCTATCTCTCTTACTCTCTCAACCCTACACCCTCTACCCTGAAATCCTAAACCCTAAACCC
>VDFB02188740.1:0-12602 GCA_007258455.2 Sequoia sempervirens
TGATTAGATGGGTTATGAATCACTTATTTCAAGTAATTTATGTCTATTTTAATTTGTAATTTATTAAATTCAAACACATCCAAAATTATGTCCCTTGATTTAATTGATTATTATGTTATTTAATTATTAACTCAAATGACACCTCCAATTTAACTATATCTAATTGAATTTATCTAAAGTGATGAACATTTTTAGATCAATTTTAGTAATTAACTCAAACAACTTTTCCAATTTAGCTATATGTATATATAACTTTAAGTTATTTTTATTTTAACTAAAAGTACTGAAGTTACAACATACAAATTAAATGATATTTATGATCATAAAATTTATGATTAAATATATCTCTTAGAATCCTTTTTTCATGGCTTCTTAGTTAATATATCATGGTGAGATAGAGATAGATGGGGAAAGAAAGAGAGAGAGATAGAGATATATGGTAAGAGAAAGGCAGAGAGGTGGAGATAGAGAGTTGATGGATAGGGGGATAGGGAGGGAGAGATGGTGAGAGAAAGAGAGGGGGAGATAGAGAGGGGGGGAGAGAAAGGGATATAGATAGGTAGACGAGGAGAGATAGAGAAGAGGGGGAGAGGAGATAGGTTGAAGGAGAAAGATGGATATATAGGTAGAAAGGGAGAGAAAGAAGAAGGGAGGGAGAGAAATATGTAGAGAAAGGGAGAGAGAAGAAGATATAGGGGAGAAAGGAGGAATAGCTCAATATATATATAGAGGAGAGGAGAGACATATAAGGGTGATATAGAGAGAGAGGGGATGGTGAGAAAGGAATAGAGAGATATCCTTGATAGAGGTAGAAAGATATGGATAGAAAGAGATAGAGAGGGTAGAGAGGAGATAAAATAGAAATAGAGATGAGAGATATGGAGTAGGAGGATGGAGGGAGATGGAGTGAATGAGGAGAGAAATGGGGGAGAGGGAGAGATGGCTCAATGAATGTAAGGAAAGATGGGTGACATAGATAGTGGAATATAGAGATAGAAGTGGCAGGGGAGGATATATCAATCACCCTCCCTATATCTATATATATTCATCCTTATCTCTTTATCTCTCTACCTCTCTCTATCTCTTTATCTCCCTTTCTATGTGTATGTTTCTCATTATCTCCTCTCTCTCTATATTTCTTCCCTATATTTATCTTTGTCTCCTTAAGTGTGCAATGGGTACATTGAAGAGGTCTTAAAGGAGAATTATCATATCTTTAATCAAATGGCATGCTACCTTGAGCATAACTCCCCAAGGATACATGCCATCCTTGGATTGTTGAAATGAAACAACCAATCAAAATTTAGTTTCTTTTTCCCTCTCTCTCTTTTTTACTGTGTATCTTATATTTCTTTTAAATAAAATGCTTTCTCTCTCTCCCTCTCTCTCTCTCTCCCTATCTATCTAAGTTCATCGTGTTCTCTCATTCTCTATCTTTTTATTTTATATCTCTCTTTGTATTAGCTAATAGGTTACATATATATTGTGACATTTGAGCTTGAAACAAATCTCATGCCTAGAAACCACTATTGTGTCATTGGAAAACAAGTTTCAACTGCCATCTAATGGTAAACCAGTTGTAGTGTAATGGTAAAAACCTCTAAAAATATTAGCTAAAAGCCTATATATACTATTATATAATAATAAATATAATTATATTACATATAATTTAATCTAATATTACTATTATATTAAATATATATTATATTAATTATATTTTGTATTATATAAAAATATACTTATTATTAATTATTAATTATAATAATTCAAATAATTATATCATTTATTATGTAAAATATGGCTAATACTTAAAATATATTGGCAGAATATTAAAACTAGCTAAAATGGCACCATAATTTTCAATTTTAATTAACATTCTCTAAAATCTAATGAAACTCCAAGAGTTGTAGCTCATCCAAATTGGAGAGTGAAAGGTCAATGCCAGTTGAGGAAGAGTTTGGAGGAGGTGAAACATAAGTTCAATACCATTACTTAGAGGGATGATGAGGTTGGGAACTCAGGAAAATCACGATGACCAAGGGACAATGGTACTATGAAGTTTTAGACCCCCATTCTCTTTAACCTACAATTTTCATGCCCTAGTTTCCAAGATCTTCTCATACATTGTACCCCATTCTCATAAAATGGTATAAGATAAGAAAGAAAAAATAAAATAGCTCAGTCTTTCACATTTTTTCCGACCAGCCTTAGGTCTTGGAAAAACTCCCATAATCTACCCACATCTTGGTTGAGGTCTAGGATTTCATCACACATAGCCTTCATTGCATGAGTTTGAAGCAATTGTAGACTTATCCCTATCTACAAGCTTAGTGAATTTGACCACTTTATCTTTATTTTTGCTCCAATCTTTATGTTTTTCCCTCCCCTTTCAATCATCTTGGACAACTTGAACTTATAGTTGCCTTTTCTTATTGATCCTTCATGTGCTCATGTCAATCTAGCTAGTTGACCTCCTAGTTACCCCCAACATCCTCCACATTAAGCTTAATGCCTCCCACCTCCTCCAAAAATATTGACATTGTCATCATTCTCATCTAGAACTCATAATTAAGTCCCACTAAATTTTGAGGTTCAATTTGTTAGTGGGAATATTTTATTCTTTGTTGTACGACCTACCTCAAATCTTATGTCCACAAAGTTTCTAAAAACATAAAACAATAAGAAAAAATTTGAAGGTACAACTAAAAAGGGGTTATTTCCTTTTGGCCTCCTCCACCTCTTATATTTCAACATAGCATGGAATTACGCTTATATAAAATAAACTCAAACATATGGAATTTTATAGGGGAAAAGGAGCCCAAATATGCTAGGCTAAGCTAGATCTAATGAATGGGAATAGAGGCATACAATTCTTATTTAATACCTCCACCACAAACATATGCAAGGAAAGGTATCCTCTCTTCTTGGTAGTGATAACCTCCTCCACACACAACCCTTAAATTATGAATAGAGGAATATAATATTTGAAGAACTCAAAGTTGATTCTCTCCTACCTGATACAATTAGTCATTTTATCCTTACAAACATTTATAGTGATTACTAGAGGCACATAGACCAATTCTTCATAATAGAATAATTTGATCATACTTTTCCAATGATGGCATTATGAGAAAACCTTAGGTTAAAGGAATAATTCCTAGCTAAGTTCTTTAAATCATGTCCAACTATATAAGAGAAGACCACTGCTATGTGTACTTGGATACCATGGAGAAAGGCTCTTTGGGGTCTTTCATCAATCAATGTATTGTTAAATTTTAACACCTAAAAGTGAGAATGAAGAATCCTTCCTAGGATGGTGGCCAATTATGCTTCTCAACACCTAGATTACAAAATCTTTGTCAACATCATTTCCATCAAAATTAAACCTATTGCTTGAGATATAGTCATACAGGTAAAAAAATTGGCTTTCTTGATAGTAGATACATTCTAGAAAATTCAATCCTTGCATCAAAGATTGTTGAATGGGCCCAACAAACTACTCATGATTCCCTTACAATTAAGTTAAAACTTTGACAAGGCATCTGATTGCATCAAATGTCCTTTCATTTATAAAAGGATCAAATGGATTTATTTTAACCCTAAATCATTATCACGCATTCATCTCTTTGTTAATGAGTGATTGCACAATAGTGTGTCCCACTTGTGGGATGAGGCAAAAAAATAATCCCAAAATTTCAAAATTACAAAATACCAGTTGAATGAAGAACCTTCATTTGAAGGTGATGTCGTCATGACTTTTGAATGAAGAATCTTCATTCAAAAATGATGCCATGTCAAGACTTTCAAATTAAGGTATTTTTTATTTTAAATATTTTATGTCCAAAATACTTTATAAAAGGAGCCTTTGCATGAAGGACCTTCAAGCTTATACGCATCCATACAACACAAAAGAACTTCAGAAAAAATAGTAAAAACACATAAAATTGCTTCAAGAATGTGGTATTTGATATGAAATTTTGGTATCAAGTCCTCCAACAATTGCAACAATTGCAATGGGATGGGAATACAATATGATATAAGTGGGATAAGAAATGCATCGTTTGAAGCATCAAACCAATATGCAAAGATGAAAGAAAGTGCTAACCCCTTAAACTGAAAAATTTTCTTTTAACTTTAAGTTTGTTGGGTAGCCAATTCTTTTAAGTTATCAAATCCTACCATCATATATAATCATAATGTTGTTTCAAATGACTATGAGCACTAACTTTCACTATTTGAAGATGTTGAAACCTTGTCATAGAGAACTAGAACATTGATGCAACCACTCATCCTACCTTAAAACATACCAAAAGTATCCTAGCAATTAGAAATAGGAAGATTTAAGATAACTTAAACAATTTTTATTACCAAAGCATAAACTTATGATGACTTAACTAGGCCTATTATACACTCCCTCCTCATTAAACACTTAGAAATATGGAAATTAAATTTAAATTTGTTGCTATTTTTAGTCATGTAGGTGTCCAATGAACCACTTGGTGGTGTTTCCCTTCAAGTTTATTTACTTGAATGAAGAGAAAAATTCCTTTGATTACAATTAGAGAATACATTTGAGGCCTTGGTTGTGTAACTGGTGGACCATAGTCACATTTAAAACTTGTTACAAAGTTTGGGAGTTAAAACGTTAAGTAGATTTGATTTGTGATGGACACATTTGGATGATAGTAACAATAACTTTCAATCTATCAAGACTTGATTACCTTATAACAGTCAAATTCTAGTGGTGAAATGATAGATTAATCATAATGTCACCTTGGGATCACATCACCATGAAAGAACTTCATCTGACATCCTTATGAGTGCAGGTACCACCAAATAGGTATTTGTCGGACATCTCTCGACAAAATTTAGGAGAAGAGGAGAAAGCAAGACATGTAGTAAGGTCTAAAGAGGAGATCCAACTAGAGTCAAAATATTAGGAAAACTCCATAAGCATGGAATTTTTTTCTTGCTAGAAGAGGTCATGTTCTTATGTTGATGAGAGCATAGGTGACATCGAGGATTAGCAGAGTACAAAATCTATGAAAGCAAGCTGGGTACTTGGAACTACTCAATAAACACTAATTTTTTGTGTGAGGAAGAGGATATGTCCATACTTAACTTTGATATTATATGGTTTTAGGCCTATTTTACATATGGATGACATAAAGGTTTGTTATGAAAAGTTACTAAAAGTGTTGATGGAGTAATAATAGGACCCTATTACAGTTACAAAGATTGGATGCAGTTGGTTTGATATACGTGAAGTATGTGTAGGTGTGCACTGTCAGAAAATTATATACAGCTAAAAGATAAGGATCAAAATAAAGGAGTGGCTATGTACATTAAAAAAAAAAAAAAAGCATCAGGGAATATTGCAGGGTTTATAAATAGTACATGACTTTAGGAGGTCAACAGATAACAACCCAATTGCATATTAAGTGGAGTCTTGAGGGAAGCAGATAATTTATTGTGTGCAATAAAATCAATAATATAGGAAGAGTTGCTAATCCAATTACAAAATTTGGATCATTTAGTGCAAACATAGTTACTATGGGGGTGGTACTTACTATATACTATTTTTACCCAACCTCAATTAACAACTCAAATATACCATTTTATTATTATGTTTTCTTTGTAAGTCTATTGGATTCATTTCGGTAATATTTTTTTATCTTTAATTTTTGTCATAGCGGGACATTGATCATATGGGGAAGTCTCCAGCCTAGAGCATAGATCGCGATGCATCTTTAGGAGCTTCTACCCAATAATTTTACCTCATTGTAATTATGCTGGAGTGAATGAGCAAAATGTTTTATTATTATGTTTTTATCATAATTTTATTGGGTTAATTTGATAATGTTTTAATAATTCTTGTTCAGCCCAGTCCTAGGTGATTGGGAAAGAGGCATAATAGTAGGAGATCATCCATAAGGAGAGGTCTGATGCTTGTTATGTGATGATGACATCACATATTCAACAAACCCTCTCGATATGATAAGGAAGACACAAAAAAAATGCAATGAAGAAATCCTTCAATTGTTATTCATAATGCCTCAAACAGATGAGATAAAAGAGGGTTAAAATATTGAATGGGAGAGTACAAAACTTGCAAGTAAGTTGTCATGAGGTCTTTAATTATAATATAAGTTCATTCATGGTTTTATATTTTGTACTCTTTTATGTCATGAACTAAAATATGTGTTGTTTTATAAGATTTTTTGCATCTTGATGAAGCCTCCTAGCCATGATTAGGGTACTACAAGTGTTGCCTAAGGAGTAGGGGTTAGTACAAGTGTCCATCCTGATCTTCTGCACCTTACATTACATCATCGACCCCATCATCATACTATATTGTTGACTAAAAATGTCAATAACACACATACCATGTAGGCATCCGGTAGTGCACCTTCTAGCAGCGAACACATGCCAAAACATGCGTTAGGACATGCACCTGGGGATGGAGAGGCCACTAGTACTGGTGATGTTTTAACAACATTTCCTAGATCTTCCCGTATTACTAGGACGAGAACATTGCCGGTCACACTTGTGGTGACCGAGGATTTCGTACCCATAAAGATAGAGAAGGTCCTAGGTACTTTAAAATGTTTTAATTATTATTATATATAATCCAATTGAAATTTACTTATTGATCACTCTTTTAGACTAATGATCCCATGATCATTTTGCAGGAAATGATGTATTTTATAAATATCCTAAGTGTGTAATACATTGGATCTCTTTGGGCCCACCATGCGTGGGTAAGATTCTAAAAATCAATATTTAAAAGATAGAGGCTCATTAACACTATTTAGTTGTGATGTTCAATGATAAGACATTCAAGCTGAACCAAGGTCCTTAAAGAAAAAATGGGTACTATCTACAAAAATTATGTGAGGGATCAATATAGGTCATATTTGAGAAGAACAAAATTATGAGTGTCCCCCATGATTTTTTAGAGAGTTAGAAGGACTGGTGTGAGATGGAAGGAGAAGGATGAAAAGAAAAAATGAAAGACACCACCAGGCCAAGGAAGGTATGTGATACTATCAACAATGTAATTATATACTGATTACTCTTTCTTTTTACATAATCTAACATATTTCAAACTTTTCATAGGCTAACCAACACATCGAAGGAAACAAAGGAAAGAATAGAAAAACACGGGCAACACAAACTTGGCTCTGGTGGTTATATGAAATTAGCCACACAAATTGTAAGTATCAATATATGAAAAATTGCATCCAAATAATAAATTGAAAACAATTTTGGTTTTATCACACCATAGAAGCAAAATTCATGATCTTATGCAAAAATCCAAGGCTCTGAATTCAATAGAGTGTCCACATAAGAGGACCTGAATATTTCCTTCCAGCAAGGCTATGGAGTCATGGCTGAATGCCTAAGAGTCTTGATTGGGAAAACAAAATCTTCCACTACATCCGACATGCAGGTAAATAAATTCAATAAAGTTTATTTAAAATTGAATACTTGTGCAATCTATTCAATATTAATTTCCACCATAAATTAATTATGTGCCTATTTGTTTTAAACATACAAGCAAATAATACTACACATGACATTGGAATGTATCCTAGACAGGGTGGAGCAAAAACTACAAATGAAGGTCATGGTGTGCATCCTGGTACTGGATGTATTCATGTGCTATACAAAAAGTAGTATGGATTAATACAATTAAACATCTTTAATTGCAATTGGTGTATTAATTAATGTAACCTTTCGTATTTCAACTTTAGAGCATGTAGAGTGTGATCAACATGTTGAGAATGATTAGGCTAGAGAAGATCAGGAACATGATGTGGCCCATCAAGTAAAGATGACCACTCTAATGTTATTTTAAACATATTTAATTGCAATTGGTGTATTAATTAATGTAATCCTTTGCATTTCAGCTCCAAATCAGGATTTAGAGGGTGTTCAACATGTTGAGCATGAGGCTATAAGACAAGATCAGGAACATGATGTGACCCCATCAGATAAAGAGAACCACTCTAATGTTCTTTTAATTAATGAAATACTTGTAACAATAATAATAAAACATATCAATTTAACATTTCTTTGTTATAGTAGTAGACCCCAAAATGCAGTGGCATCCACATCATGAGTACATGACTAGGCATACATTAAGATCACGAGAAGAGGGAAGAACTAAAGGGGGAAAACTGATTTAGAAAATGATACTCCACTTTAGCCATTTTTAGCTTCAAAAAAGAAACAAAATAAAAAATTAATTGTAATCATATTATGATAACCATATTTTTGATAATATGTAAAAACTGAAAGAATGAATTTTATATGTTAATGAATGAATGTTATATTTTATTAATGGATGAATGAATGATTAATGTTATATGATCGGGTATGGGGAATTAAGAGTGATGTGAGGGGGGAGGGGCCAAATGAGCTTCCACCGTCACGTGGGTGGCCCTGTTAAGTAGAGAATATTAAACTATTCTCGAAACAAAGAGAAGCTTAATAAGGTAATGCACTTTTCAATATAAGAAATGCATCATTTGAAGCATCAAACCAATATGAAAGATGAAATAAAGTGCTAAATTTTCACTTTGGTGGCAGAAAAATGATTCTTTATACCCTAATGCCTTCATTTTCCAAGCCAATTTCTCCTGCTTTGCATAGCTCTGCCATGTTTGTGGATGTGATATGAATCCTACACAAAAAACATGTACCGGTTTATGGCCTTCAATCCAACTACATCCACGTATCTTTTTAATTCCTCTATCTTTCATCAATCTCTTTACTATTTTAACCTTGTACATATGTTTTAGATGAAGAACCCATTATTGTGAAATGTGCCTCTAGTTGAATAAAGTGAATCCATCCTCTACATCATAATTTGAAGTTGTTTCCATTCCAGTGTTCTGAGTTTAGTTTGTTTATATGGCTTTGTTTGAATACCACATTGTGTTGCATGTGGATTTGGTTTCAAAGCTCTATTTCTTTTGTTTTTATTGGTGACATAACTCTAAAATTTTACTTTTGTGCATAACAAATTAGTGGAAAATTTGATAGCTCTGAAGGGTTTAGAGGCTTAATTGAGATAGATACATGGATATTTGGATCTTTTTGTTGATGGGAGGCTTCCACTTAACATGAAATTTTGTACCATCTGCAGGTATGCAAAAATTTCTCTACTTACATTCATTCAACTTCCTGTAATATAATATCTGAAAAAAATCTCCTTTTCATTATACTTAGATGGATTTTCATGCCATGTTCCAAAGCACATGTTTTAGAATTGGCAAGAAGGATGCTAGAAAGGGTTAAGGAATTTGGCTTTACACCTTCCAATTATATAGTTTACTTCATTCATCCAATATATTGCCAAAGCGTTTCACAATTTTTGGAATCATATCCTATAATTACATAACTAGTAAAATTAAAATATGTAAGTTTCAAATATGGCATTACATATATTCTTCTATGAATTTTTGAAAGAAAATATCAAAATGGAGAAGTATTAACAAAATAATCTTCATAATTTCTAATAGATCAGGGATTTTTTTTGCAGAGTTATCTTGAATATATTTAAGACAAAACTAACTTATAGAGATTGAAGCAAAATATTAGTAGTTTAAAATCACTAGTCAACACATCTTAGTAGTATCTCAATTCAAGAGAACTAGGTCCACTATCCATTAGCCAGTAAAACAAATAAAATTGATTTATAAGATTATTCTGTTCTAATAGGATTGATTGGTTGCTTGTTTCCTTTTGATTGTCAGGAATTCATCAATATACACTTGGTTTTCCCGCCTTCTCTTGCCTCGTGGCCAAAAAGTTTCTGCAGAAGGCATCAAAGTAACCTTCAAGATTGAAAATGACAATGAGTACAAGGTCAGTATAACTTAATGTTAATTGGGTATGATTTTATTTGTTCAAGACCAATTTAGATTCATTTTCTACTCACACTACTTTTATTTACATTTATGTTTTGCTAATATCCATTTTCCTTTACATTCACATTCTTCTATAAATATTGTGTTTACAATAATGTTTTCCTTAATTTAATCTAGAGGAGAGGACCCAATACCCAAGCATGTTTCAATATTTGTGATAGTAGTGGTTTATATAATGCCCAATATTTTTATCAATATTGGACCAATAGATGTGACTTTAAAGTTGTTAGTGTTGATGATGACTCATAGTATTTGCAAATTAGTTGCATTCAACTTAGATTTGTAGAATGTATAGAATGACATGAATTAATAACCTTGAAGCTTTTCTTGAACTGTATAGAATTATTGAAGCTTTTACCTATATATAATTTTTCATACTTCCCAATTATGTCTATTAGCTCTCAAAAATGTAGGAAAAATGCCTCAAGAAGTTGCCAAACTCTTGGTACATTTTAGGGTAACATACAAGGCCAAATAGTTTAGACCTTCTTCTCTTCAGGTGCTACTATACATAGGTGGGTATACCTATATGAATGAAACAGACTTGATTTGTGTTTATTTTTTAAGCAATTTATCCACAATGGAAAATGGGAGTGGACAATTGAACCATTATTATGGTATAGATTGTATAAGTAATATCAAGGCTAATCCTAATATGTTCAATTAACAGATGTAAAATATAAAATGGATGAACTAAAATGAATTATGTAAGACCAGTTCCTTGTTGGGTATATGGAGTCTAATGAAGATCTAGAAAAGTGTAATTTGTGATAGTAACAATTCAAATTGTTCGACACACAAATGTAGTTTACAACTTGTACAAACATGCAAGTAAATGGATGACAACTCTACTTGAGACATGATGACAACCCTAATTATTTGATTCTTCTTGCTGATCCAATTAATACTTTCTAGTTACTATGATTGATTATAAGGATTTAATCTTTACTTGAAAGAACCAAATGATCACATCACACAAATACAACACATTTGTATCAACAAACTAATATATACTTGATATACCAATTTGAACAATAGAAAAGCATCAAAATGGAGACAATCAAGTAATTGTATAATTCCATAGATAGCTAATACCAAAGACTAAGCCACAAATTCATATATCTTCATTAACTTCATCAAACTTCATGCATGCATCTGAGTCTTTTTGATGAAATATCATTACGAAAAAAAACTATCTACAATATTCCTTTTTCCTATTCACTTCTCTCCTTTTGATATCAAAAAATGGATACTTATACATCAAATGTTTGAAAGGACACAGCCTTTTAGAAATGTCTTATACATAAAATATCACCCAGAGTCACCCTGATAATTATTTCGATCCATTTGTATCTTCATTGGCAAGAGATCATGTATTGCTAGGATATTTTGTAGTTTCCCCAACGTGGTGAGTCTCCTCAATGATTATTCTTTCAATCTCAAGTATGTCACAAAGACTTCTGCCGATGTAATCTTATCAGCATGACATGGTGGGTTAGGTAGACATTCAAAACTTAGTCCAATGGTATATGTCTTGCCGATACACTTCCCTCGTGGTTTATCGATGAGACAAGATGAGTATCTCGCCAATGAAACTTCATCGTTGAGACCACAGGCCAGCCCTCTCGATATATCTTCTCAAGAAATTTTGATCACTGTAACAGCCTTGATTTTTCACCGATATGCCTACATTTGAATTAATATTTTTTTAAAAAAAATTTGCATTGTTCTATTAGCTCTAAAAAATGTAGGCAAGATACCTCAAGAGGCTGCCAATCTCTTGATATGCTTCAGGGTAACAGACAAGATTGAAAGAATTCAACCTTCTACACTTTAGGTGATGCAAGACCTGGGTGGGTGTACCTCTCTGAATAGTGCAGTCTTGACTTGTAATTATCTCTTAAAAGTAATTTTTCCACAATGGAAATTGGAGGTGAACAAATGAAATCCTCAGTGACAATATTCTGATCTAAGTCCTAAATGCTCAATTTAAAGACATAAAGAAGTTGAATGAATTCAAAATGATGAAGTGCAGAGACTAGTGCCTTGTTGGGTATGTGGAGTCAAATGAGATCAAGATGAGCAACATTCTCTAGAGAAAATTCAAGTTATCTGGCATAGATTATGCTTACAACTGGTATAAACATGCAAAAATATGATTACTAAGTTCTACTTGAACAATCCAATTGAACCTCTCTGATTACTGTGATTAACTAAAAGGATTTAGTCTTTACTTGAAAGAACCAATCAATCGATCACACAAGTACAGCAAGTGTGCACTGATAAATTGAATACAAACTTGTCATATCAATTTAAACAATCAGAAAGAATCCAACTTGGAGACAACTTAGCAATTCTCTTATTAAATTCAAAAGATAATTGATACCATACATGTGCAGAAACATCAATTGATATTCATAAATACCTCCATTTTATAACATGCATCATAGCCTCTAAATTGACAAATTTACTATTATGTATCCATACAATTTTCCTACTATATCAAAATACTGGTAACTGGTAAAAAATGTCCCTATTACAAGTTGGAAAATTCCTATTTATACACAAGCATTTGAAGAAAATATCATATTTAGATCCCATGTCGGCCCAACACAAAATTTAGGCTCCAATCAAGCTGGTAAGCAATGGCTCTCAAGCACCATA
>VDFB02188742.1:0-23464 GCA_007258455.2 Sequoia sempervirens
AGGTGCACTCTAATTCAACCTTTCTCTTTTTGTTTTGCATTCATTCATCTTTTAGTTCATTGTTTGCATATCATAGTGTGTTTTCCAGCATAGCTTAAATCTTTAGTTTTGCATTCAAATTTAGTCATATAGATCACTTCACTGCATTTACTTCATTTCATTTAGTTGATATAACATCACACATAGCATAATTTGAATTAACCCTTTAGCATTTTTGGCCCTACCTCTCTCCTTTTAGGTGAAAAAACCTAGAAGAGCTACAAATGTGCAAGGTGCCAAAAATCTATGGTTTGGTCTCAAATTTCAACCATGAGATGAAATTATTTCCCACAATAATGTCATAATGTAATGATTCTATTGGTCATTTTCATGTCAATAAATAAAATGAAAAATATTTTTTAAATTTTCAATAGAAACAAATATTATATATTTAAAAAAGGTGAGTAGAAAAAGTTACACTAAAATTAAGTATCATCAATTTTAAAGTAATAATAAAAAAGAATTGAAAGCTAACAAGAAAAATAGAGACGATTCATAAGGTTAGAGCCAAATTTATATATTATTGTTCACAATTAATCACATTAATTTAATGTAATTATATGAAAAGTATATTTTTGAAAAAATAAAAATAATTTACAACAAATCTGTTTGTGCATCTAAAATTCAAGTTAAAGAAAAGAATCTAAAGATAAAAATTAAGATAATGATTTGTATTGATGATTCTTTAAGAATGTAAATTTTCCTATACATCTTTGATCTTCATAAAAAATAATATGATGGATTCACAACTTTCTTTGAAGATGTAGTAAGACTTATAATGAATCTCATAATAAATTTCTTATCTAATTCAAGAATAATTGCAATAATCATAATTTTAAAATAGACTAAGCATGATATTGAATCGAGGGCATTATCATATTTTATGTTCTACAAAACTTGATCAAATTTTAAAACCATAAAAAATGTGTTTTGAAAACATGAATGCAGTACGTATCATACAAATATTTTAAACTCATTTCCTTTTTTTCCATTTTTACTTTGGAATAGGTTTCAATAACAAGCCTTAAGGGATGCACTTATAATTTTTTTTTTGTATTACAATAGTTTAAAAATAGATATACATTGATTTATACATGTATAGGGTGTTTTATAGCATGAGCTGATCAAAAAATACAAGACCTGGAGATCCCAACTAGAAGTAGCTGGACATATTTACAAGATAGTAGCTATACACAAAGGGAAGGTACAACAACATACAAGGAGGTATATATACAATTTTACACTATAAGTATATGTAGTAGCCAAGATTATGAGCATTTTTTTATCCATTCCTGCTCTCACTGTAGGATTTTGTTTCTCTCGAGTTAGCCAAAGTTTGAATGACATCCCATTTTTCATTTGAGAAAACCTCTTCAATTTCATAATTGCCATTGGTGTAGAGTCTGGGTGCACTGGGATCCTATTTTTCTTTTTCCTTCCCCTATTTTAGATTGATCTCCTTTTCAAATGATTTAAGAGCATCCTTGAAATATGCTATATTGGGTTTCCCTTGTTGCTAGGTGTGCCCAAATTTTACTTCATTTTGGTTTACTAGGACCGCCCCATCCTTTTGAAGCTTGAGGAACTTGTTCTCAGATATCTCCATGGTAGTAGCAACTTGCATTACAACATTAAGTAGTGTGAGATTTTTGGAAATCTTAGTAAGTGACCTCTTGCTCCCAATAAACCTATCCCCATTTCTTACCTTCCAAATGTGCTAAATAACCTCAATACATAAAATATTCCAAAATAACTGTATATATTTATTTATTTTCCTATCAATCCCCATTAGAATTTCTTTCTAGTTAACTTTATCAATTTCCCCCAAATATTCA
The DNA here is from genome assembly GCA_007258455.2 of Sequoia sempervirens. Classification (NCBI taxonomy): domain Eukaryota; kingdom Viridiplantae; phylum Streptophyta; class Pinopsida; order Cupressales; family Cupressaceae; genus Sequoia; species Sequoia sempervirens. The sequence goes on from VDFB02188742.1 coordinate 1,875, forward strand.
AACCATTGCAAAACTAATTTCATACTTCATTTGCATACAAGTAGTCAAAAATATGATTAACAGTTTCAAGTACTCTGCATAGACTAAAAACTAAGTAGCACACCTAGGATGATCAACTACTGAAATAAACCTTCACAAGCACGAGAGAAGATATTTCACCAAAGAGAAATGCATTGAGAATGAAATATTTACATATTGTACAATGCACACCTTATAAAGGTAAGAAAAAGTTGGTATTAGGTAAACAACCACCAAGTACAGGGGGTATGGGAAAAAACTAATCAAAATGATTTACCCTAAGTCAAAACTTAAAATGGTAAATGCAATTTACTCTAACACCCCCCCTCAAGTGCAACTTAGGGAGAATGCAAATGCAAAAATGAAGATGCAATATAAGTCTCAGCTACACAACCATGTAGTGTTTATCTCCCTTACCACATGCAACCCTTGCATTCCCAAACTATGTAGGGTTGGATGATGATGAAGATGCAAAGGCTATAGAAGGAGGAGTTACAGAAGAGAGCAATGGAATGTTTTTTTTCTAAAGAAGATTGGAGAGTTCATCAATCTTCTTCATGTAACAATGATGCTCATCATGCCCTATTTTCTCGCAATATGCACAACTCGTTTTCTCCTTCTTAGGCTTGTCCTCTTTTGAAGAGGAGGAAGTCTTAGTTGACTCTATTTTAGGTTTAGGATTCTTCTTCCCTTTACTCTTAGATTCTTGGGAAATCAACGCATCATTTGTAGGAACCCCCTCCAACTAGACAAGTTTTTCTTTTTATCTTATTAACCGGTCATTGAAGGTTTCAAAAGAAGGAATTTGGACTGTACTACCCAAAGCATCCATTGTGGAATAAAAGGTAGAAGAAAACACAACAAATGGGCCTCTCAATTTGGACATCATCAAGAAAATAGACTCCTTATTAGTTTTTCTCTTTCTGCATCTTGCTAGTTGTCACCTTACTAATTTGAATTTCACTAAGAAGTCGTCAATAGTAGGAAATGCTTCAGGGATAAGGGAGTTTAGCTCAACCTCCAATTGCAATGCACGTATCTCACTAACTTGAATGAATAGGTTTTCTAAATTATCCTAGATTTATCTAGCTGTACCCAACTCATCAACATGGAAAAGGAGACTATCTGAAACATTTAACTTCATCAACCCCATAGCTTGGTCACATTTATTTTGATGGGAAAATATTTAATATTCCTTGGTGAGGGAGAGTTGGGTAGCACTCAATGTGGAACATAGACCTTGAGATTGAAGCAATCTACACATTTTCATTTTCTAGGTATGGTAATTGTGGGGAGTTAACAATTCAATGGTTCTAGGAGTATCAATGGCAAAGATTTCACTAAAACGAAAAAATAAACCAAAATGAATGAAACCTCAAAAAATGTAGCCTCCAGAAATTATTTCACCACTTTTCTAAAATTACTCCAAGCAAAAAGTTGATTATTTGAAACTAGAAAAAATATGAGCAAAAATAAAGGCACCTTGTTGATTGTTTGTAGAATCTTGCACCACCAGAAAGCCAAATGTCAGCCCAAGTATCCACAACCCAAGGCACACCACAAGCCTCTATGAGTCTTAATCACACAAACCTTTCTCGCAGAAGTGTTATTTAAATAACAAAAATATCCTCCACGCAGCCAATAACTTCTAGAGATAAATCACACCTCTCTAAACAAAAATGCCTATGAACCTACTAAAAAATTGATCCTCTCAAGCACAAATTGGTGCCCAACATGTCAAGAAGATTCAAATTCCTCCACAAGAAAAAAATTTAGCACCAAATGATTAATCACAACAACCGATTGCAGCCGGAAAAACACCCTCGCTTGCTTGCAGAGAGAGAAACGCCCCTCAAGAGCCTGCAAATTGTGCCAACACTAAAAATGAGTAAAACACCCCTGGAGAATGATAATGTACTATTCATGAATCTAGCCTTAGATAAAGGAAAAAATGATCCACCTATAAAAATAAATTCGGCTTCCACAAGGCATAATTGATCCCTCTTGTAGAGAAATCGGGCTTCAACAAATTAGAGCAACCAACCCAAGAAAACCATATGCAAAAAATACCTTCAAAAAATAGAGATAAGCATATCTATTTCACCAAATAAAGAGGGGAAACTGTGAGATATGAATATATTACACAATGTACAACCTTTTTAAAGGAAAGAAAATGTGATAGGTATGAAACTTCCCGATACAAGAAACATAACTACCTAAAATAATTAAACTATTCTACCCAAGTTAAAAACTTAACTCACTAAGAAAAACATCAATGTCAACATGATTAAGCTTATAAAGAAACTTGTGTAACAACAACAACCATCTAAAAAAACTTTTTTAGCATCCACAGTATCATGCCATAGAGAACAAAAATTATTTTGTCATTTTTTTCACTCTAACTTAACTTTTAGATTTGGTTAAATAATCATTAGGAGGTTTGGGTTTTTAAGCTCTTTATAGATCACTTTAGTTTTTATTTCACATAGTGGATTGGAGCCTTACCAATTATAGGATAGTGGGATTTTTTTATCTTTAATCTTGGGATTGGTAAGGATATCCTTGCAAGCATCTTTGAGCACAACTCTTGTAGGTTCTAAAGCTATACTGAGGAAGGTCAAATTCCTCTTTTAATTGAACCCAATCCACTAACATTCTATTTCTCAAGAAATTACTAAATATACTAATTTGTGCTTGGGCCCATCTCTTAGTAGAACACTCTTGTAACAAGGCCAATGGTTTCCCATTATGTTATGAATTCCACCATATGGACCAGCTAAGATGAATGAAGTTTTAATTATGTTCAAAGAAAAGGGGCATTAAACATTACATTTCCCAAGCTCTCTATATACATCTGAAGACCATTGAGCCTATAGGCACAATTTGGGTTTTGGTAATAAGAAGATCATTGAAGGGTAAAGCTTTCAAATATTTTTCAACTTAGGAACAACATTTAATATATTATGTCTAATCAACACCTTATAGGGCCCATCTCCTTCAATGGCATTAATAATCCATTTTGCAGCCAATTCTATACCATGCTTCTTGAGTTCTTTGAGTCCAATCCCTCCATGGGCCTTATCCAAGAAGCATCACTCCCATTTAATGAAATTAATTTTCTTCTTTACTTTTCCATTTGACCAAAGGAAGAATCTAATTTTTTTTGCACTTCATTTACATTGTAACTATTGAAAAACCAAACTAAAGAAAAATAAATAGTGTTGGAGGACATAATTTTTTGACATACTTGCAATCTCTTAGCCAAATAAATGTATTTCCTATAACCACTATCTATCTTCTTATCAACCTTTGTTTTGATCTAAAGCCACATTTCTTTAAGGTTAGGGAAAATCAAGAAGGGGATCCCAAGATACCTTATTTTCTTATAGGGACCACCCCATTCGAAATCAAAGCTTTGTAACTAGTTAGCAAGTGTTTTAGATTAGCCTAGCATTATAGATTTTACCTTGGAAGTTTTTTCTCCTGAAGCCAAGTGGAAGAGGTTGAGTTTCCTCATCAGATTATCCATATTTTCCTCTTCCAGGTCAATAAATAAGGCTATATCATCAAAAAATTGGATATCGAGAAGCTCTTTTTGGTCAGGGAGAGTTAAACCATTGAATTTTGAGGAGTGTCTTACATCCCTCAATAACTAGTGTAAGGCATCTGATGCAATTATAAAGGTGGGGGCTAGGGGAAACCCTTCCTAATGGACCTTTCAAGAGAGAAGGCTTCTATTTGGGAACCATTTACCTTAATTTGAGTAGTAGCATCCTTCAATAGGTGCTAACCATGTTGCAAAAGGTCCAAGGAACCCCAAAGGCTTAAAGACCCAACATTATGAAATCCCATTCCATCCTATCATATGCCTTCTCAAAATCCAACAAGAGCATGATAGGGTTCTTCTTCTTGTTTATAGCCCACTGCATTCCTTCTTAGCTAGTTAGTAGGTTATCTAGAATGTACCTACCTTTAATGAAGCTAGTTTGAGTGTTATTAATGAACTTGGGAAGGACATTAGACACCCTCAAGGCCACAACTTTTTCTATAATATTAGATGAGATATTTAGAAGAGTATTTGTCCTCCACTTTTAGTAGGGTCTTGTCACCTTCCTTAGGAAACAAATTAATGAATTCCTTATTAATTCTTTTGCTGAGAGAGCCACTAGTCAAAGCATCCTGCTAAATGTGAAGGAGGTCATCACAAACCCAATCACTGAATGTTTTGTAAAATTCAATGGAGAGACCATCAACTCTAGGGGATTTATCATTATTCATGGAGTTGATGGCCTTTCTGATTTCTTCCTTTATGATATCCCTTCATAGACCACACAAATATTATTTAGAGATTTTGGAGGGGTTAGCTGCTTAACTATTTCCCTAGCCCTCACACATTCTTCTCTATTATTTTAAAATTTGAACAAATCTCTATATAATTGAAAGAGTTGTCATGTGATTTATTCCTAGTCTGTGATGAGCACCCCATTGTGATAGATCTGGTCAATCTATTTTTTCTTCCCCTTCTTCTTTATGAGCCTATAGTGTCAAAATAAGTAACCCTTTTTCACGCTTAGTTTGGGAATGAATTATTAATGATAAAATGTGATTACACCTGAGCATGACAATTAAAAAACCAACACAAATTCAAAACAAATCCCTCTAGACCCTTCCCCACCATTGTTGAAATGACAAGGGGAACCTGGCACAAAAACCTATTCAGCCTCCTTGAACCAAACAAGTATATAAAGAAAAAGATAAAGTGGTTGATCCCTCTTCTTCGGTTTCATCTATTCTTCCCCTTCGGAAGTAGACAAACCTATGATGACTCAATCCGCTCTTACACCTCAACAACAGCAAAACCAAATTAAATGGAACTGCAGTGCTAGGGAATGAAGGTGTCATCATCGTCTCCTTTCTTGTCAATCTTTCCTAATAGACAATAAAGAAAATCAACCTATACCCTTCCTTAAGAAAAGAAATTCAAGAAATTTTGCAAAGAAACTGCCAGTGGGATAGCCTAATGCACAAAGGTATCCAAGACCTATTCTTACTTTTTTTCTGACTTTTTCCAGTGCTTTGAATCCAACAGAAAACCCTGATCTGATCCAAGACATTGCATAAATGTGCTCAAGGAATAAAACCCTCGAGGAACTCTGAACGAGCTCTGCAATGAAATCCTCCAAAAAAGCTGAGAAGGGGCTGCAAATTGTGGCTCTAATACCATGTTAGAAAACCAAGATTTGATTGCAAACTAGAATAGACCTTCCATAGAAGAGGAGAAACAAAAAAGCAAGATCTTTGCATAAAAACATCCAATTTGTTATATTTGAAGTACAATTAATTAGAAGACATAATTTGCTTTATAAAAGAAAAGATGCAACAACCTAATCTTATCTTGAGCAACAAGATAGCTCGATAAGATAAAGATAAGATCCTATAACCTAGGAATTAAATAATGCCTAAGTAAACTTATGCAAGCGTAATTAAATATTAATTACACTAACAAGAATGATGAGTGGAGTGATGATGAATAGGTTTAATGGAAGAAAAATGAATCAATCCTTTAATGGCTACTACTATACCTGCAACAAAGTTGGACACAAAGCAAATCAATCTAGATCAAGAAGTAATGAACATTAGACTAATTAGAAAGGTGTTGTCTGCTATAATTGCAACAAACCTAGACATATCTCAAAGGTTTGCAAAAGTAAGAAGGGAAAGACGTCTACTCTGGTAGAGAAGAATGAACCAATAAAGAAGATCAACAAAGAAGAGATGAAGCAAGAGATGAATAAGATATGGAGGAATAAAGAAGAACCTAAAACTGTTGATGTGTCTATACCCTCATCCAGTACAAACAATTCTTCAGGAACTAGATTAAGCATGGTCTTGGGGGAGCATTATTGGAAAACTGTAAAAAACCCTTAGATGAATGGTGTGTGAGAGGTTGGCATGAGGATATATTGTGAAGAATGAATAAAAAAAATATTTGAAAAATAAACTAGAAGAAATAATGTTGTCATGCTAATTTACAGATCGAATTAGGGTTTTCTGTGTTTAAAATAATGGTTTTAGTATATTTTGATGTCTACCACATTTAATGTGAATTACGTAAAATCGATGGTATATAAGGTAAAATTTGTAATTCTTTTTTGATCACTTGAAGAGTTTGGAAGGAGCCTTGGAGCAATTTCAAAGCGATTTGAAGAAATTCTGAAGAAAATAATTATAGATACTCAGGAATTATTTCTTAGTTTACAAAGGGGAAGAAGGAAAAAGGAATAAGTTTTGACTAAACAAAATAAATTCATAAATATCATGACAATGGATAGAGGATCAAGTGGCACCATTCAAATGAAGTTGAAAGGAGTTGAATTGGAAGAATTTGATCATAGGAAAATAAAGGAAATGGAACAACAACTAAAGGAGAATGAGATGAAATTTTCAAAAGGAGAATCAAAGAAATATTTGACATCTACAGGTATTGTCTCTGGTGGTTGATAGTTGTTGACAATTTCAGAAGCAGAATTGAAGTCACTGAAGCTGAGATGAATAGTAGTGGAAAGAACTTTGTTTTCTTCAAAGACAGTGATGGAAAACAAAGAATAAGAGTTGGTGAATTGCAAGTTGAGTTTTTGACTACTCAAAGGCAAAGAGAAGATATGTTTAAAACCTTCTGATTGGTTAAGGAAGTTGTTGAGGTCTGGTTGGATCATCTCTCTAGAATTCTATCTAATGTAGAAAATTGTGAACAACTGTGTTTGTCTTCTAATTAGAAATCCTCCTTTACGTAGTTATCTTTATTGGAAGGTATGAGAACAATAACGAATTCAATTTTGCTTGCTTAGAAAATGATTCTTCTAGTCATAAGAGAGAGGTACAAGAAAATCTTTCATGTAAAAAGTGTCATCCTCATTTGAATGTTTTAGGAAACTAGAATTTATGTGTATATACAAGGTTATCATATACATACGTTTACATCCTACCTTTTGGCCGCCCTTTGCTATTGATGTCAAAGGGTGAGAGATTTATGTGGACAACTAAGGTGATAGGAGGAGAGAATGTTGTATTTTGTAAATTTTGGCACATGTTGCCACTAATGACAAAGGGGGAGATTGTTGAAAGAATGAAGAAGAATGACTATCTCTACACTTTTGGGTTGTCATTGATGTCACCATAGGCTAAAAGCACAAAGTTGTGTCACACTTTAAAAAGTAAACAACCAATACTGATGCAACTTTTAAACTTGAATCACTAAAAAGTGGCATATATGTTTCGAATTTTGAAATGATGTAAACTAGTAAAATATGTATTTTTAGTATATTTTATGATTGTATTTTTTTAATATATATATATATTTAACTATTTTTTAAGAAATTAACACTATGATTTAGTTGATAAAATACTAAAAAATGAAGTTGCATGAGACATCAAACTTTTAATAGTAATTTTTTTTCTTTCAATTTTTTTCTGTGTATTTATAACTTAGAATTTTAGTGCACGGATACATTTTTTTCCAATTTTGATAAATATATATTCTTAAATAAATATTAAAATGTGTGTGAATCAAGAAATGATTGTTTCCATCATACGTCAACTTTCATATTAAATATTTATCTAAAATGGAAAAAAAATTATACCATCTTGAAATAGATTCTTGTATCTAGTACATCATATTTTTTTCAAATTTTTAAAATAATTTTTAGTACTTTTCCTTGGCATGGTAATCAACCTAATATTTTTTGTTGATAACCTACTTTTAGGAAAAATAAAAAATAAAATATAGATAATAATTAAACTATTAAAATAAATATATTTTTGAAAACTACACTTATGGATCTACAAAAGGGTTATTTTATATTTTTAAAAAAATGTTATTTACATTAGTAGGATTTATTGAAACCTCAATTTTTTCAAAAAAACTTATTTTTTTGGTAAATTGGACTCAAAGTGATGCTCCATATATTTTTAGCCAACAATTTTAGTTGAGAAAGTTGTGGAAGTATCTAACTTAGCTAGAATGAATCTTACTAGATTATATGTTTGACCAAAATTGATTTTTAGTTAGAAATACTTAAATTAAGTTGTGTTGATAAGTTGCTTGAAAGTGTGACACAAATTTGTGCTTTTACTCCATGTTATATAGGTTGTGATTGCAAGTCTATGTCAACACTTGATCCATTATTTTGGTCCAATATCTGAATCGATATACAAGCTACACCCTCTAGTATTTTAGTCAGCAATCCTCTATGGTTGATAATTGTTGCTTGCAATTTTGGGAAATAGTTTATGGATTTTGAAAGCATGTATATTCAAAATATCTAATGCTCTGGTTCTCATACGACGTATCAACATTATTCTGTTGATTAATTTTTGTAATTAAGTCTATTTCTAGCCGACTTCATGAATAAGTTGTGATATGGTGAATCAATTTATGTTATGTAGATATAAGTGTGACCTATCTTATGTCTATGTTGACACAATAAAGTATGCTACACATTTTGGTTTATTGGTTGGAAATATTTTTGAAATACTCGAAGCTGATAATTAGTAATTTTGGTAAACAAGGAGATGCATCTAATTAGGCTGACCTAATTGATGCTTGCAGATGGATTGAGTATATATGTTGAAAAGTTTTTGAAGATTGAGAGATCGATGAGGTAGTTGTGAATGCGAAGGAGAAGAAGTGTGAATATGATGAAGTGTGTCAATTCAGTTTAATTATCATCACTTATTAGGTGCACTCTTTTTAGTTCATTTTGGCTGTGAAGCCAATTTTTGTTTTTTCATTTTTTTGTAGGAAGTGAGCCTTCTTGTAAGCAATGAGCTTTTGTATCTAGACAATGAGTCCTATTCTGGGCAGTGAGCCCTCGGCAGTGATCTTATATATTTAGTTTTGGAGCTACTTTATATTGTGATTTAATCCTCACTATGGTTTTTCCCTCATTGGGGTTTCCACGTAAAATCTAATGTTCTTTGTGTTAACTTTTCTTTCTGATATCTACATTTTATGTTCATACTTAATAAAAGAATAGTGTGCTTGTGAAGTTAATAAGTATTGAAGTTTTAAGTTAAATTTTGGTGACAATTGATTCACCCCCCCTCTTATTTATCGTGTGCCCTTTTAACACTTCAAGATTTTTGGGGTTCATCACCAAGAAAATGCTTGGAAAAGATACTTTAACATTCAACTCACAAAACCTAGTAATGCAAGCCAAATAATGAGTACAAATGATAAAATTAAGCTACAACAAGTTAGGGTATGTGTACCTAGGATGTGTGGAAATGTAAAAATGTTGTGAAAAAGTGTTATGGAGGACTAAGATGCCCTAGATGGTGTCTTAGTCCCAAGGCTCAAATTTCAGGGCATAGACATGAAAAAGGGGCCCATTTAAGATGCATTTGAAATGTAGGTCCCAAGACCTTTGGGGGAAAATGATGCCCTAGGTGGCATTTTAGTCCTAGTCCAAAAATTAGGAACACATAGACAAAACATTAAATTACCATTTATCATTTGATATTTGTCAGGATTCGCCATAAAAAGATATAATTCATAGGGCTTTTGGATGCAAAATAGGAGCAATTAAGCCATAAATAAGCATAAATAAAGCAAGGTGAGCCCAAACAAGTGTGAAAATGCAAGGGTATGCATTTTACTACACTACAAGTGTATGCAAGCTCAAATAGGTTATGTTACTAGTTAATTGACCAACACCTTCTCCTGAGTGATACTTCCCCTCAGCCCGAAGGAATTGAACATATATAGGTCTGCAACCACTAACACATGCACACGAAAATCATTTGTTCACAAAATATACAATATACATAGTACATCTCCAAAGTTAGAATATCAATTCAATATTCATTCAATCACATAAATACATTCCTTTATATAACATTAAATGAGATAATATTCATTCATAAAGAACTGATAACAAAGTGCAAGTATAATTTATTCATCCATTATTTACATTCACATTTACCCTACATAGTAATAGTAAATAGTAATTACACAATTGGGGTGTAAAAGATTCTACTTCCATGATCCCCAATACTTCATCCAAGTGTTTCAAATGATCTTCCCATTTCTTTCTATATATGAGGATTTCATCAAAGAATATGAGAAAAAAATTTGTAGCTTGTTATTGAATATATGGTTCATACTAGACTGAAATGTGGCTAGGAATTGGTCAAGCCAAAAGACATGACCAAAGAATCATAATGACCATAGTGAAAATGAAAGGCGGTCTTACGGATGTCCTATTCATAAACTCCCATTTAATAGTACCTTGATCTTGAGTCTATTTTTGAGAAATATATTGCACCATGCAATTCATCCACTAATTCATCAATCTACGAGATTGGATACCATTTTTTGATCATTTTCTTGTTTAATACTCAATATTCAATGTACATTCATAGAGTTCCATCCTTTTTCTTAACTAATACCATGAAAGATGCTAATGGACTAGAGCTAGGTCTTATATGACCCATTTCTAGTAATTCTTTGATGCACTTCTTTTCATCCTTAAACTTTTTGGTATGTCGATACGGCATGGTGATAATTGGATTGACAGCTTCTTTTAATTCAATAGTTTTTTCAAATCCTCTATGAGGTGGTCTCCCTGGTGGCATATCCCCAAAAATAAGACTATGCTTATCTAGGAAGGCTTGTCTTGTCACTTGATGATTTGGGAAGGATAAGAAATTATGCAGCCAAACCTATATCTCCATGCCTAAATATGCTTTCTATCCTTTTGGTTGAAACAACTCAAGGAGCTCCATCACATAGTCCTTTAAATACCACCTTCTTACCATCCACCTTCAACTTAAACTCCATAGTTTGAACACTATAGAATACTTGCAAGTGGACATCATCCATGGGATTCTAAGTATAGCATTGGTATCACCCAAATTTACAACTTAGAAGTCATTGGCGATGATGTAGTCACCAATTATAATCTTTAGTTTTGGTACCGAATAAGATATTTGGTAGCCATCCACCATCATCACATTAAACCCTTCATTCTCAACTATTTCTAGCTCTTTCTTGGTGACTAATGCTGAATCAATAAAGTTGTGAGTGGCTCCACTCTCAATCAACATCATTGTATTTTTTCCTTGCAATACCCCACAAAATTTAAATGAATTGAATCTTGGAGTTCTAGTCATAGTGGAAATTATACCATCCTTCTTTTATTAAGGTGTAGGTTTTTTTTTTTCTCTTGGTGCTTCTACCTCTACTTCCTCTTGCTAACTTCTTACATCAGATTCATCTTCTTACTAACTGTTGGTCATGACTTCTATGTAATTGACCTTTCCTTTTCCAAGGCATCTATACCCTAGTGTCCAAGGTTCTTTGCAAGTAAAGAAAAGTTTCTTCCTTCTTAACTCTTGCATAATTTCTTCATCCATTCTCTTTTTGGCCATTCCCTTGAGATATGTTGTGCTATTTTTTCCTTTTGGAATGGGGCCTCTTAGATGTTATATTGTTCCTTTTAGCACTAGAATCCAGATCCCTAACCTTCTTAATGACTTCTTGAAGTGTACTAGGGTTGATGGCTTTTACCCAACCCCTTAAAGGGTCCATTTGGCCATCCATGAATATGGCAAGAAATGTTATCTCAAAGATGTCGGTGAGAAACACTCAAACCCTTTGAAATTAGACAATATATTTTTCAATAGTTCCACATTGCCTTAGTTATTCCAAATCCTTAAAGTGGAGCTCTAGGTCCTTTTTTTCAAATCTCCCTATTAGTTTCTCTGTGAATTTAGGACACATATGAAGTGATTTGTTCATAGCCCAAAGTGATCATGTCATGATACCACCCTTCATGAGCCACACTATTTAGATGTAAGGTGACATATCTGATTGCTTCACTCTCTAGCATGGGATTGAGTTGGAAGTATGTATCAAATTTTTGGAACCACAACCATGGTGTGGTATTTCCTAAACCATCAAAGTATGGCAAGCTAATTTTACCAATTTTCCTCCTTAGATCATTATTATGGTCTCTATTACCTTTATTAGGTAAATTTTTCATCCTTAGGTCCATGTACTCTTTTAGGGATATATGTGTTTGCAATCCTCCATCTATACAATCTTGGTGGAATTGATCTTGTAACTCTACAAATGTTAGTTTGTTTCCTCCTTGTAGATAAATTCCAGGTTGGAAGGTAAGTATCATAGGTCTAGAACTAGTTGTAGGAGCATGCTTATTTGGAGTTCTATTATTGCTTTAATTGTCTTCAATTCCTCTACTATTACCAATTTTGTTACTCTTGTTTGTATTTGTCATTATTTGAGACAATGAGTCAAACAATTGTGCCATCCACTATTGAGTAACCCTTTGTTTCACCATAAATTGGTCCATATGATTGTTAATGTCTTTGTCTCCCATATTATCATCTCCTTATTCACTACTTCTATATTTAGAACTATTGTGGATGCCTAAGATGTTGGAGGTTGATCTTCCTTTTGGACCTTAGATAGGTTCCCACTATTTTCTTATCTCCCTATTGTAGTATATCCTTTCCCTTACAGTTATCCACCTTCATAGGTTGGTAGGTTTGACAAGCTCTGATGCCACTTATAATATCTCCTTATAGAACTTCTTAACTTAATTTTTTCATTAGTATTATAAGTCAAAATGTCAAAATAGGTCAAGAATAAATAACTCCTAGTGATATATTTTAATATACTAAGAGGAACCTTCAATGGTTAATGATTATTTGACTTCTTTATAGAAAATAATAGATAATATGCTAGTAATAATGAAGCTACTATATGATATAAATTCTAAAATGAAATCTAAAATGATAACTAATTAAAAAAATAGGATATAGACATCACAACATGTTCGTTGTTTTGAATTTTATTATCCAATTTTATGTATATAACTATCTATTTTATTGATATCTAACCTAATCACTATTTCTAAATTAAGTCCTTCAATTTATGTGATTTATTCCTTAGCTCGACTTAACTCAAAATTCACCTAATTATCACACTATGGTTCAAATAGCCTTGTAACAAGTTGTGTTTCCCTCTAGTGCATCCTTGATTTAAGGAATAAACACTGACATTGTTTTCCAAAAAAGTGAAATCCCTCCTTTGGAAGTGCAAAAACAAAATGATGCTTTCATGGTCATAGCTAAATGTAATACGATAGGGAAAAAATGAACCTTTGTTAACAATGGCTCAGCCTTAAGTGTGTTTAGTGTAAACCTTTAGGAAAAGCTTGGTGTTGATAAATCAAAATCCTAATCTATCTCTTCCTCTATTAATGGCTTTGATAATGTGTGAAAACAACTGCTTGTTGTAATCAGTTTACCTATTAAAGCTGGAAAGGCCAAATTACAAACACCAATCAATGTTATGTCTCATGATTGATTTCATATAATCTTCTTTTAGGCAGAACATGAATTCATGCAATGAATGGGGTGCCTTCCACTCTTCATCATAAAATATAGTATGTCTATAACAACAAAGTGTACACACTTGAAGCTAACCCTGAACTGCACAGTTGTTTGAAAATTGACAAAGATAAAGAGAATTCTTTAAACACATTGACACCAACTACACAAGTAGAACCCATGCAAGAACAACAAAAAGATAGATTTCCTAAACTCTTCACACGGATCTCACTAGATGATTTGTGATCATTGAATTTTGAACCAGCATTCATGGGAGAATACAAGATCATAAACAAAGATTCAGATAAGGGAAAAGAAAAAGTGGTAATGTCAACACAAAACTTAGAAGACCCTTCAAAAGCATCCACATCAACCACTTTAGAAGAAAAAGAAAATTCTGCAACAAAATTTGATGAACTTAATTATGAGCAACCACCAAATCCAAAACAAATCAAGAATATTTATGGGAAAGGTTACGAAATGATGAAACAACTTGGATATAGTGGAAAAGGATGTGGTGCTAGAGAACAAGGTATTTGTGTTCCTATAGAGCCTAACATGCAAGAAACAACCCGTGATCTTGGTTATTGTCCTTTGATTAAAATAAAACCATCAAACAAGCCTTCACTCACTATTAACACTCTAACAAAATATTCCTCTAAACCAACTTTGATAGTAGTACATCTTGAACTGATGGACACTAGTGGTCTTCATTGTTATCATTTGGAAGAAACAAAGAAATATTCACTTAATGTCAATGTCATTGTTGGAAATTAGGATTACGCCCTTAGCCAAGTTATACTTTCCTATCCTGTTGCAACATGGAAACACTCTCTGATTTGTGGGTAAATCAATGAGCGAGAGTGAATCTCAAAAGCAAGTGGGTTCCCTCTAGTAAACCATCTAACCTAAAGACTTTCAAGGGAAAGGGAAGGGAACAAAACTGAAAAGTAGACCCTAAAACCTAAGATGATAACTAGAAATTTAGTGGCCTTGACAACTTTATACTCACAACAATCTCGTTTAAAGCTTTGATTCTTAGAATTCCACCCTGAAACTACCTAATTAAACAGTAATTTACACAAAGGCTCACTAATGGAACACAAAATGCAACCTTAATTAGAATAGACTTCTAAAATAAAATTCAAAAAACCAAGACCTAAAGAGGATTCAGCTCTTGAATCACAGTCAACATCAATTGATATTGTAAAATTTAGACAAGAAAATGGGAAGGAGAAGCCTATTGTTTTTATTGAAAAATGAAGGAGTACAAGATCAAAGTTTGATTCAAAAAAGTTTACAAGTCTCTCTGTAGTGAATATGAGAGCAAGAAATAGAATTCTAAATCCCTAAGAAAATTAAAATTTCTCCAACTTATAGCCTTCAAGTGACATCAATGGTGAGAATAGAAAAATCAGCTTCATTTAAATCTCAGAATGGCAATTTTTTCCCATTTTCTAGCTCAATGAAGAAGCCTAAAAAATAGTGCCATAATCTGCTCCGAACTGCATCAAAAAGATGTAAACTTTTAATCTCCAAAGGGTCCATCAAAAAATCCTCAAAATTAGGTGCAAACAGCTCAAGAATAGAAAATCCAATTTGTCATCCCTTTTCCAAATCCACCCAAGAACTCCAACTCAAGATGGAAACTTTCAATGACAACTCAAGTACTGCTTTAGATAACAATTAATTAAGCAATCCATAAGAATATTACTTAATTAATGTTTTACAATTTGTAGTTTTAGAAATAGAAATCCCTGTTACATTCCCCTTTGATGCCACCTTGACTTCAGTTTGATCTTAAATTATACTCTAATTTTACAATTATGGGTAAAATTTCATACTTTGCAAAATAAAAATATTAAAGACAAGGCCCTTATTTATTTTTATTTTCTATTAGAAAATCATAAAAACTAATTTCAAGCACATGTTATGTTTACTCCATAGTCAAAGAGGGAAACCTAGGGTGCTCAAAACATAGACAAAATTATGAGACCTAAGGTTATAAACTTGATTTTTATGTAAGACGTGAAATATTTCTAAGGCACAAGGAAGACACCCTAGAATGAAAGGGCCAAATCATATATGATTTTCTCCAAAAATCAAAGAAAATAAATAAGGCTAGGATCAATCTAGCATGACCAATCATAAGGCAATGAACAAGGTATTAATATGGCATTTGATTTTGAAAAAGAATGTGATTAAAATCACATTTGAATTAAGCACATGGGAAAACCCTAACACCAAACCTGGCCCCTATCTCACATTTTGAACATCATTTCACTTGGAAACTTGGGAGAAAATAGGGCTCTACATTCGGCCACCATGGAGAACTAGGGTTTGAGCTAGAAACTCCACCATTCGAGCTGCTTTCATGTCAATTTTTAATGGATTTCCCTTTGCATTCTATGGTAAGTTGTATAGTTTGCATTTTGGTATCTTTTAACTCCATTTGAATGAGAAACTGGGCCTATAAGCCATGGCCATGACTAGTTTTTTGATGCATTATATGTGTTTTATGCCTCTATTGCTTCTTTTCTTTGCTTGGATGCCATGAGAGAGCTTTGGAAAAACTTTTGGTGAAGGCTTGGTCATGGGCTTGGACTGGTTTTTTCACTCCCAACCATGGTAAGCTCCATTTCTTTCTATACTGTGTGTATTTATTTCTTTAAGAGGCTCAATTTGAGATAACTCAACAAGAACAAGATAATCATGAATATTTTTCTAAGTTTGGCCATTGTTTGGGTTGTAGCTTCACCATATACATTACTCTTGTTTCTATAAAAAACAATCTTTTATGGGCCCAACCCATGATGTAGAAATGAATAACATTTGTAAAGAAGATAGGTCAAGGGAAAATGTGTATTTTGTCATTGTTTCCAAAATCTTGCAGACCCTCCATGTTCTTAGCCATTAGCTTTAATATCCCCATTTTATGAGAGCTCATGAGCTCAAAACATTGTTGTTTCTCTAGAATTTGCATTTTAAATACAAAACCCCAAGTGGGTTTGCTTTGTGGAGAAAGAAAACCTCCTCTCAAGCCACAGCCATAAGAGTACTAGCTAGGGTTTAAATGTATTTTATCTCTCACACATTCCTTTGAATTTGTAAAAAATTGTATTATTTCATTTTTAGGGTTTGTAACCCATCGGGCAGTGACCATTAGCTTTAATAACTTTATTTTTCTGAGTTACACCTCTAGTAATGAGCTTGAAACATATAGATTTACCTCTATATTTGTGTTTAGAACACAATACCCTAAATGGGTATCACTATTTGTGAAATAAATTTACTCTCATCCCATGGCCATGAGAGTCTAGTTGGTTCATCTGTATTGTTATATGAGTTCAAACTACCAATTATTTCTCTATTTTTGCAAGTTCACAATGCAAACCTCTTAAAAGTTCAAAACTGGGTACTATCACACTTGTCTCCATTTTGAAACCCTATCTCATTATAGCATAAGCTTACATTCTGGAAAGAGAAAAAATGATTTTATTCTCCATTCTCATTGATTATGGCTATCATTGTAGCTTCACTGAACAATTTTTCTTAGTGGAAAAAGCTATTTCCTTTGTACTGTTTGTAATCTCTCCTTTCATTGCACACACTATTAGCAATCTCTTGCATTCTATTTGCTTGAAGTTCATATATAAAATGAATCTCAACCTAATTTGATACTTTTTAGTTACTTATCAAAACATTCTTTCTAGCATGAGTTGTAATGACAATTGCACACACTTGCACACATAGAACTCAACTTACTCTCAAATGCACTGTAAATTGATGCTTTCATTTCACTTACTTGTAATTCTACACTTAGCCATCATGGTATTTTATGTATATCATTTGTTTTTTGCTGCCATCTATTCCATTCACTTGAATACTTCATGAAATGTATTATCACAACTTCATGTGGCATTGCAATGAAATGGATTTTCTAGCATCAATTATTTTGGAACCGACCTTTAGTTTCTTGTATTCCATTGACATCAGCAATGCTTCTTTTTCCTTTACTTATTGAATTTCATGCTTTACATGTAGCCACTTACAATTCTATTTCTAAATGGAGACAACCTTTCTTCTATACTCTTCATGCATTTTTATCTCTCTTAGGAAACAACAGTTGATGAGTCCATTCTTTGCATAGAATATTTTGAAATACAACACCATGTGATGAAGGTGTTTTGAAGCTTCCCAAAATTTTTTAGTTACTATTGTTGATTTGTGAAAAATGCATTATGTATTCCTATTCACTATCTCATTCCATGATTATTTACTTCTCATGATGATCGAATTGAGTAATTGATCATCTATGATCTTCAATTCATTGCATTTTCAGCCTTGATTGTCCTAGATGATCACTTGCTTGAGCTCTTATGACACTTTTGATGCAGTCCTTCAGATGTATCTCTTTTGAGCAATACTGAATTGTTTCCTTTCTTGATTCCCCTCTATTGAATGCTAAGGGGTAGCATGTGGAGCTCAACCCTTGTGGGAGCCCGTTTTACACCACATGCTTTAAAATCTTCAAATTAGATCAACAACATGTATTTTCCTATACATGCACAAGAAAAAAATAGTCTTAGATTAAAACAATAAATTTAGAGGGTATGTATAGGATCATCATGGAAAAAATAGGCCCTTAAGTAACAAAAAATTCAAAAAAAATAGAGTTCAGAAACTTGATGTAAAAATTTGAATAAGTTATCTATATTATTTTTAAAATATTTAAGAATAGAATCTATAGAAAATTGAATCTAGTTTCTAAACTACTAGAACTTTAAAAAATTATTTGGTGAAAATTTAAGAATTTCAATTCAATGAGTACTTAAATTTTAGAAGAGAAAAAATAAAGTAGGTGTCTATCTAACCACCCTAACCACAATAAAATGGTAATATTTAATTAAAATATTTTAGATATAAGTAGAGAACTCATGTTTGGATGTGATGCATATTTTTTTGTATCTTTTTTCCAAGTAAATAATTAATTATTATTTTTTTATTACAACTTTTGAAAAATATAAAAATTCATATGTCTGACAACCTTAACTTGGCCAAAAATTCATGAAATTCAATTTTTTTGTTATCCTATAGTATACGGAGCATAGAATGTGACACATGTTTCAGATTCAAAAAATGTGATACCG
The DNA here is from genome assembly GCA_007258455.2 of Sequoia sempervirens. Taxonomy (NCBI): domain Eukaryota; kingdom Viridiplantae; phylum Streptophyta; class Pinopsida; order Cupressales; family Cupressaceae; genus Sequoia; species Sequoia sempervirens. The sequence continues at coordinate 20,459 of VDFB02188742.1, forward strand.
TTTGAAAGCTATAGATTTTTTTCAATCAGCCTATCAATCAGGACTTCAGTCATAATTCAAATAGAAAATGAATAATAATTATTTATTAATTCTAAGTAAATCATAATATATATTGATGGAAAGTTGAGAATCTCCATTAAAAACCCTTTTCGTTTCATCAATTTTGGGTAAAAAAAATTTGTCAGCCACATACCCTACACATACCCATCATATCGCCACTTTTGGCCCACCATGATCCTGCACATACCCCAGAAGTTTCTTATGATGTTTCCTCCTTGGTATTCTCTTGCAATCTTCTTGTCTTTTCTCAATTGATTCAATGCATCATAAATAGTATTCTACATTACTTTTGATAGATCATGTAGGAGGATTCATAACTCAAGCTCTAATAAATATTTTACCCACTTGTAGGTTCACTTGGAGGAATGTTGTAGAGAGGAATGCACAACACTGAAGGCAACTCAAAGACAAGCTTAGGCAATGATGGCTATGTTTTCTCTTATTTTCTCTTTTCTCTTTTTAATCTTCAGTAGCATAGTGTACTCTTTATGATCCATTGTTTCAGCTATACTCCCACAACTTGTGTGGGACACTTGATTCTCCTTTTATCCCAATGAATACAAAACAACATTTTGTAAAATTCTTTTTCAATTTTGACCTTCTCTTTGCAACAAATGTATGAAACATTGCATAATGAATAACTGAATACATAATGAAGTACTTTCTTTTATATTTCTTGCAATATTTAATGCTACAAATGATGAATGGAAAACTAAAACACATTGCACTTTCTTTTAAACTCAAAAATAAAAACATGCAATGGTTTAAACAACTATAGTAGAAATAACTAAAAAAATTCACTTTAAAATGAATTTTGAATAAACTAGTTATGTCAATTTGAGTTGTGGTGAAAAATTGATAACATTTTTGGCAACCTCTACTAGATGCTTTCTTGCTAAGAATTAGTCCAGTTGTCTTATTTAGATCCTTTGGGCATGGAGTCAATTCTTCCCTTCTAAAACTCAAGAGTTCTGAAAAATCTGAAACTTGCAACACCAAACAACAACAAAAACCAAAAAAAACAAACATAAGTGAACCTGCAAGGCTTTGGTGGCTAGAAAATAATGTGCAGAAGCACTTATGGAAAAGAAACTACTGAAATGAAAAATGTTCCAAGAACTTATTAGTAGCAACTACTCTACTATAGTATAGGGGTAGAACATAGAACCTCAGAAACAATGTTTTAAATGGATCCCATTGACTGGGATTGGACGTATTTCTCTGCTTAACCTAGAGAGTTGAAATGAATTATGCTCTTTACATTTCGTTATTATATATGGGCCCTCCCAAATTGCATCAAATTTGGAGTGTATCCTAGGTTGATTCTTTTTTTCATCCTATTTGAGCATGAAATCTCCAACAACAAATTCTTTGAATTTTGCTTCACATAATTCTCTTATCATGTTATCATTCAGTTCTTCATTCAACTAAAAGTTAGCTTTCTAGGATAAGATTTTGTCCAAGTAATTTTCATAGAATTTTTGTTCACTAGTAGACATTGACCCCATTGTGGTCATACTCTTTTGAACTTCAACATCAAAACTGGGCATTCCTTCTAACCATTTAGTTGGAAGTTGTGACTCAATAATGATTGCATCTTCACAATTTTCAGCAGGGAACTCAAAATCCTCTAGAAACAAATTTTCTTTAGTTACAAGATCTTCCAACTTCAAGTAGTTTACAATGGCCCTACTTCAAAGACCTCCCCTTGACCCAAGGTTTGATCATCAAACTACATCTCCATCCATTCTTAATCAACCTCTCCATATTCTTTGGTGCTTTCTTCATTATTTGAATCTTCATTTTCAAAAATTAATTACATCCATTCTTGAATAGATGTTTCATCTTTTATGAGGTCCAAGTCTTGATCTAAAACTTGACCTTCAAAGAGTAGATCCTTCTATTCTTTAACTACCTCCTCATCCTTGAGGAACCTTGTGTCACCAACCAAATGTTGACCTTGGCCTTTAACCAAGTTAGAGACTGTTGTATTAGACTCATGGATTATGTAAATCCCTGACCTTTCCTCCTTGGTGTGACTGAAAGGATCAAGCTCATGATATTGGGTAGTACTCTTATCCAAATTATCTTCTTTGTTGGGTGTGTTGGGGTCTGCAATCATGGGTTGATTCTCCAGTCCATTTGTGGAGTACATGTTAGCATTTACTGGGCTTGGAATGTGGGGTTTGATGTGGTCTTTAGCTAATGGCTTGGACCTAATGGTCACTTTGGCGCAATATCTAATTTTGAATAAAAGGTGAGACCAATCAGCTGATAAGAATCCTCCTAATTTGGTAGTAAAGTCTCTTGAGAGACAAAGTGCAAAATGGGGAGGCAACTCAATCACATGAACATCTTGGGAAAATGAAAAGTTGGGGAAAGCATGTAATGTGAGGGCCTGATATTTAATGATTCTTGTTGTTTGAACATCAGATCCATCTAATTGCACAACTCCTTTTGACACGGGTTCATAAACTAAACCTAATTTTTCAGCTAAGCTTTTAGGCATGATCGAGCTGATAGCACTTGAGTCTATCATGCAGTTATGGACAAGTTTATCCCATATAATAATACTTAGATAGAATGGTGGGGGTTTTAGTTCCTAACATTGCTTCCTAGCTTTGATCTCTAAGTTGTTCACAAGCACAATTCCACTCTTTTCTACATTAACAACATTTGAAGATGAAATTGTAGCCAATGCATTTTGTAAAAAACTTTTATGGCCTAGAATATGTAGTGCATCCATAATGGACATGTTGATTGTAGCTTTCTCTAAATGCTCAACAACATTAAAAGACACAGTACTTACCTTTTGTTGTCCTCTCTAAAGAATTTGCACCTTCGGTTGTGCTACAGGGACAGTTTGAGGTGGAATGGCATCATTTTTGTCCCTTACAACTTATTGTTGTGAATTTACAGCTTGTTGTTGTGAGTTTACAACTTGTT
>VDFB02188745.1:0-12977 GCA_007258455.2 Sequoia sempervirens
CTATGCCTTCAACATGGGATCAGGTGCAATCTCATGGGCATCAAATAAGCAGTCGATTGTCTCTCTCAACACAGTAGAAGTAGAGTACATAGCAGCAAATGCAGCAGCTTGTCGGGCTATTTGGTTGAGGAGGATCCTTGCAGATTTACAGCAACAACAAATTGACAGGACAGTCATTCATTGTGACAATGTGTCCTCCATAACGCTGACAAAGAATCCAGTCTTCCATGGACGAAACAAACACATTGAGATTCATTATCACTTCATAAGGGAGTTGGTAGAACAAGGTGAGATTAAATTACAGTATTGCAGATCCAAGCAGCAGCTCACCGAAATCTTCACCAAAGCATTGCCTAAGGATAGTTTTTAGCGCCCAAGAGATAGGCTTGTCATTGTGGATAGCTTCAAAGATCAGCTCCGAAAAGAACATAGTGACAACTAACTTGCAAATTAAGGGGGATTGTTGGAATATTTTATTCTGCAGTCAACAAAATTGACACCTCTGCCCCCACGTCAGATCAAGACCTCAAGTTACAACCAACATAACCTGTAGCATTTAATTTTGGTAGATAAATTTGAAATTCAAATTGTGCTCTTATTTTTTGGCTTGCATAGCCAACGAACACTTGCAACAATTAATATGTTAGGTAAATTTGAAATTTGAAAGTAGCGCTCATTTTCATAAGCATTTTCAAGAAAGACAAAAGGAATGTCGTTGCAACCGTTAGTTTTTAGTATGTAGAAGTTTTTGTATTGGAAGGTGACCCTGCAGCAGTAGATGAAAAAGGGAATGTTCAGCACAAAACAGTGACAGTGACAACACAGAAGGAATGTTTTAACAGACCCAGTGCATTGTTAGCTGCAGCTATAGGATTGTAGCAATTTATGTTTTTGTGGTGTGAGTGTAGCACCCAGTCATTGGACATCTATCCAAATAGTTTAGTTTTTCATATAAATCAGAGAATATCCTCTGAGTTTTTGTATTTTAGAAAGAACAAAAAATATATGCAAAGTTAATCTCTATCTATTTATTCTATGTTGTCTTTGTGCGTCTTTTGTGTGTTGTTTTTTTGTTCTGTCAGTCCAGTAATAACAACAAAGCTGTGTATCAGCACCCCTGCCGCCCAACAGATCAAACTGACCAGTAGATGTGGACCATCTTGTCACATCTTTTATGCACCTCACTATTTTCTTGTGAGATCTTTTATTTCTATTCTAATTTGGATTAGGGGTGGAATTTGTGATTGTAATACATTAGTGGATCCATATGTTTATAGATAGTTTTATGAATGGTTGATTATTATTGTTAATGAATATAATTAAGTGGTTGTGTTATATAATAAATTTAATGTGTTGATTATAGTTTTTCACTCATCCAAATTCTACCAAAAATTTGGTTCGATTGTAGGTATTTGAAGTGCAAGGTGTGAGAATTTAAAAGTACCTTAATGCTCTAATACCATGACAGAAACACAAATTACACATGCACACAGAGCTGCTGCTTTGTTTCTCAATCACTAAGAATACCAAAGACAAATGCAAAATAACAGAATAAAATAGATTTGGAGACACAAAACTAGGCATGCAAACTTGTTTGTTTTATTAACTCAAAGAAATTAACATTTACAAAAAAGGTTTCAAATCTGAAACTACAAACTGTTAATGACAAACTTAACTTGCAACAATCTAGAGCTGCACCCACAAACTCAAAACAATCAGGAGTGTTGTACCCCAAAATTAAAATTTTTGTTACACTTAGATATTTTAAAGAAATAAGTAAAAGTCTCGTTAAAACAGTCAAAAAGGTCAAAATTTGGGTGTACAGGTCTTGCATGAGGGGTTAAAATGCAAAATTTTCAAAATCCGACAATCTGGGTCTGCTCAGAGCAGCTTAATCTACAAAACCCAGATCTTAGTTTTTCATCCCTACTTTTTAGGAAAACTGCTATTTTTAGAAATTTTTTAAAATTAGTAACGTTTTCTGAGTTTTTTTGGGTTTCTTTGGAAACGGATACTGGAAAATTTTTCTAAAAATAGAAAGTTGGTCCGTTAGGGTTCAAACTGATTTTGATTGGCTCAAAATATGTCCATATTAGGCTGGTGCAGTCAGAATCTCAAAATAATCAGTTTTGCCCTAGTGGGTCTATTCTGCTTTTTCAGAAGCATATTAGGATCTTTGAGGTCATCAATGGAGGTCAGCCGGCTGCTAGGCGTCAGATTCAACACTCAGGCGTTCAACAAACGCTGAGTTCATGAGCTAGCACGAAGAACAAGGATGGAAGTGAAAATTGTGGAAAATTTCTAACATTGCCAGCCATGGGCGCCCGAGGTGAGAATAGGCGCCCATCTTTTTAGGGCACTAAAAGATGAAATTAGGGTTTATGCCTCCAACCAAAGTTCCTCAGTTCTCTGTTAGCTCCGCGACGAGTCCGACGATGCAGTCATCAGATTATCTAGTCATCCGGGATTCAGCACCAAACAGGGGAGATCCAAATTGAAGTCAGAATGGAGAAGAATGGAAATTGTCAAATTTGACTAAGTCTGGTAAGTTTGGGCGCCCCTAGTGAAGAAGGGCGCCTAGCTTTCTGAAGCACCTAACTCAACAGTTAGGGTTTGAGAATATGCTCGATCTTTTCGGTATTCAGCCAGCTTCGCAACGCCTATCTCCGTCAGATCATCCGATTGTCCAATCTTCAGCAGATTCTGATCAAAGTGGAACACACGGAATGAAGGTCTCAAACTTGAAGATGAAAATCAAATAAAATTGACCAAGTCTAGAAGGTTTGGGTGCCCCAGGAGAGAAGGGGCGCCCAAGATTTCAAGGGGTAAAACAGATGAATCTAGAGTAGTAGCTCTAATATGATTTCTTCACAATTGATCTGGCTTTCCAACGAGATACTCAGCGCGTCAGTCAAAGGTTGCAGTCGCGAGATACGAGAAGCTGAACAGAGGGTCTGGCGAGAGTTGAGGATCAAAGTTCAGAAGCAAATAGTAAAAATGGAAAATAAACCAACTCTGGTGAGTTTGGGCGCCCCAGCTTGCCAGGGGCGCCCAAGCTTTTGAGGGCCTAAACTTCATTGTTTGGTGAAGTTCATCTTAGAAGACCCCTCCTAATATTTCATTAGCTACGCAACGAGCATAACCGGCGATCAATCCGACGTCCGAGTCACTAGATTCGACGAGTTTATCTGTAGAAGAGTTAATGAAGAAATTGAAGATCGTGAAAATGGCCAACTCTGGACAAAATGGGTGCCCCTGGAGAAGAAAGGCTCCCATGAATTCGAAGGCTGAAATGAAGATTTTAGCCAGAGACGCCTCTAGAACAACCTTCTCAAAATCCGTCAAGCTCCACGATGAATCCTTCAGCTCATCGATCAGATTAATCTGCAAACTGGAAATCAGAGGCGAAGTAGGGGGTCAAAATGAAGAAAAATTGAAAATATCAAAAAATTGACTAACACTGCTTGAAGTGGGCGCCCCTAGTCAAGAAGGGCGCCCAACTTCTCATGCCTTAATGCACTAAGTACCGGTACTTCAAGTTGCAAAGAGGATGAGGGCATCCAAGTGCATTGAACAGCTGATTTAGGGTTTTTGAAAATAAAAACAAAAGAAAGCAAAACTAAAAACAAAACCCTAAGTCTATTTAACACCCCTCTTTCCCATGTAATTTTCATTATTTTTGTAGGTAGTATTCATAGGAGAAAGTTGAAGCAGCAAGTTTGAAGAAATTTCTCAAGATTCAAGAGCTTAGTTTTCTAGTTTTTCATCAAAATTTTCAGACCAACAACTTAAACCCTCGCTTTTTCATGCTTTTTCATCCAGAAGATCAAGTTTTTCAAGGAGAAGGCCAAGGTTTTCAAATTTTCAGCCTTCTGGGTCTTTTCACTTCATTCTTCTGAAGAAATTTTCAACAACTTCATCAAGTTGTAGTAGCTATTTTTTATTTGCATGTCAGTGAAATCCTCAGTGCATTCAGTTTTCAATCATCTGGGTCCTCTCAAATCAGTCTTCTGAAGAAAACCCACATCACAACTTTTTCAAAAAAAATTCAAATCCTATGGTTGGCTGCTTTTTCGATCAGTCATCAGTATTTTGCAAATCTAATCAACTGGGTCCATTTCTAATCATATTCTGAGCAAAACCCAGGTGCCAGTTTTTTCGGTGAAAAATTGAAGAAATTAAGCTTGCGGCTTTCGGTCGAAATTCAAAGGCGCCAAAAGCGGATGTCACGGGTTGTCACGGCAAGTGAGCAAAACCCATATCTGAGAAAAAGTGCCAAAATTTGTCCCGGTTGGAGCAAGAAAATCACCGTTAAAATAGGGTTAACAAAATTTTATTCTTGCTTTATGCGTGAGTTCTGATTTCTTCAAGTTTTACGAAATGGAGTACACTCCCAATGTTTTTAGCGAATCAATACCATGGCGTTACATCAAAGCTTGTTGAGACAGATTTGCATTGCGCATCAACCCAATGTTTGATCTACGCTTTGGGCGTAGGCAACACCTCAATCGGGGAACCTAATTACATTACGGACTCTACAGCTTATCGGTTCTATGAGTTCAGTCTTGAGTTAAACGGTAAAACACATCAAAAGCATTCAAACCCGGCCTACAAAGGGAGGAGATCAATCCCGGTGGAAGTGGCGGAGATTGATTTGTGCGGGTGAGAGGTGACAGAAGTTTGCTCTCCGCCGAGGGAATGTGAGAGGATGTGGTAGAATGCGCAGGAATGGCCTTGGTAAGAGGCCTTGAGGTGGATGAAAGAAACATGGGGCTTGAAGCATTTGGGCAGGAGTTTAAGGATGAAATTGCTATCATTATCACCTTGCTCAATAGGGTAACTGGCTCAGAAGAGGCCACCAAGTTTCAGCCTTGGATGTTTTACGCCATACCCCACATCATGAAGAAAATCGAGTTCTACGATTGGCCTACCTTGGTCAGTGACGACCTACATCAACAGATGACAAAATATTTCCAATTCCATGAGTTTCATATGGTGTCTTACCTAGTCTACCTGGTGGCCTATCAAGGTCAATTCAGAGGGTTGAACACCGAGGGATCATTGAGTGTACAACATATATATAACTACTATCCCTAGTTGGAATTCACGAAGTCACTGCATCACTACAAAAGAGTGAACGAGGCCTTTCTGATGTACACAGTGCAGGACCTAGACAACGAATTGCACGTCCGCATCTCTTCAGTTGCCAGGGCAGCAATGGCGGAGTGGGCAGATTGGTTTATACAATTTCCTACTTTCACCTATCTCAGGGTCTATGGCTATTCAGGTGCCCCGCTTATGTTACCAAGGTACCTATCAGACGAGGTCGTCTTCATGGAATTCTTGAGGCAAGCACACGATGTCCACACAGTCTTGAGGAATAGAAGGAAACCCTCCCTCCATTTTCCATTAGGGCTGGGAGTTTATACATGCAGGACTGCCACAGATGCAAAGACAATGGGAGATGAGTTAGATAAACTTGGCCTCAAGCCTTACAGCGAGAGACAATCATTTGATCCTCATGGTGTCTACGCTGGCCGACTTGAGAAGAACTACGATCATATATCCGCCCTTGAAGATTTTTGGGCTAATTGTACAAATGAGTTCGAGGTGCGAAGACGTAGTTACAACAGGCTTACTCTCCACCAGATGAAGGACTATTTAAATGAAGACATAGAAGGGTTATCAGATGATGACGAGGATGTGCTTCTCCCAATGTATACTCATAAGCGAATTGAAGATCAACCCCTTTCACAAGTTGATTGGGCTAATAAAGAGTCACTTTCAATTGAAGACAGGACAAGACAAGTCCTTGAGCATAGCAAGGTTTTCTTAATCCTTAAGAAGAAAAACTCCATTCCAGTAGCAGAGCCGCCAAGGACAATTCCCTCTTCTTCTAGAGCACAGTCAAAAGGAAAGGGAAAAAGTCAGTCTCAAGAAGGCGTCAAAGGTAGTAGATCAAGAAAAAATATAAGAATGTTAGACTTCTCAGGCATAGTCATACGGGAGCAACCTACAGTTGTAACAGAAGCTCCTCCTGACGAGCCGTACCTCAAAAGAAACAGAGGAGCCACCTTTGAAACATGTTTTTGTACCTTTGATAGAACCTTTACCGATTCACATTGACCTTGATATTGAAGATGACGAGGAAATTACAGTTGTACCTCCTAAGGAAGTTAGTAAAGATACTACCGTGTCTTGGCTAGAGAACTCCTTGGGAAGGGTAAGAAGAAGGCCTTCATATCAGGTTAGTGTTGATGATCTCGATAACATCTATCAGGAACCTCCTAAGAAGAAAACAAAGAAGCAAGTTCACTTTGATAGGAATCCTGATAACGAGATAGTCATGGAGACTGCATTTCCCCCAGAAGACAAGAACAGGGATGAGGTGAATATGGATGACTTCGTCATGGTCAAGGCTAATCTTGGTAGAAATACCAGAAATGTGGATGTGAGTCTTTTTAGAGTTGTGTCTGAAAACCTTTAGGAGGGAGTGCTTAAGGATGGAGAAGACAAGGCAGCCCTCAAGGCTGAAAATCAGCAACTCAGGCTTTATATTTCTAATCTTGTCCATGGTTCTTCACAAGCTACCCAGTTGCTGCCCCAGATCTCAGAGACACCAGTTGATCATCAGCAGTTAAGATAGGTGGTCATATGTGGGAAAGAAACTCAGGAGTGGATCAAGAGCTTCATTGTCAGAGGAAAGGAGGTCTTGGCACGGATGTTCCACTTAAGAGAAAGCGCTCATGAGCTACGTCAAGGTATCCAAGGGTTTGAACAAACATTGGTTGAAGTAAGACCAAGGCATGAGATCATCATTGCTGATTTAGACACAGCCTATGGTTCAGCAGTTTCAAAAGAACACAAGAGACAAATCCTTGCTTGGAGAGAGCGTCATGTTTTTAAAGTTAAAACTTATGATAGGATATCCAAAGAATTTATCACCTACAGACAAAGGGTGATTGAAGCTCTTCTTTTCATCAGTGAGTTCATCACAAAAATTCCTTCTCAGTATAGTCTTGAAGATGGTTCCTACGTCGGGCTTGATGAAGTGCAGGATCAATTCTAGAGTGTTGTTCGCAGTTGCAATCCAATTGGCGGAAGGATAGGTCATATTTCGATGATGTTAGCAAAGTTTGAGAAAGCGGCCAATGAGGTCGAAGATTTCCTGAGATCCGTTGCAGATGCTGAAGATATTCTAGAAAAGCGGTGTTTTGCTATTGAGGGCATAGATGCACCAAACCGGGACATAGTTTCTAATTTTGTAGCGGATGTGATCAAGCTTTAAAACAACTTTCTTCTAGAACCTTTCTTTCTATTCTTGGACTGATTCTTATCCATTCTTTGAGAAGAGAAAGAAGATAAAATGTAATAGTTCGCGTTTCCCGCTTTTTTTGCTTTCTTAGGTGTTAGATGTTATCTTCTTTCTAGATTTAGTAATAAAGCTTGCTTGCTGAGCAAGCCCTAGATTGTGAAAGCAAGGAGATTTTAGGGTTCCCTACTCCTCTGCTTGTCTATAAATAAGAGCCTTTTCTCATTAGTTTCTTTAACCATGCTAGTGATAACAAAACGCTAAGCCTATTGTGCCTTCTATCTATTATTCGAGTATTGTTCAATTGTGTTGTGATAGCAAATTGTTGAGCCTCTTTAGCCAACAAGGAGTTAGTGTGATTGTTGTTTCTATTGTGTAAGAGAAAGATTGCAAGCCCCTTTAGCTGCAATTTCTTGTTCCAGGCATGTTAGAAGTGAGTTTTGTTCCAGAAGTTTGAGTAATAAAATCATGAGCCTCCTTTGCCTTGGTCCAAAATCTCAGATTTCCGTTATTTATATTCTACTTTTATGATCTTGATTTCAGCTTACATTGAAGTGTGTAGATGTTTGTTGAGAGAGAGTTTATTAAAGTATTTTGTCAGAAATCAACCTCGTTCATTTCTAGTTTCTCTTGCTTTGCTTATTACTTGAGAAGTTAGAAACGTCTTTAGTTTAAGTTAGTCATAGTTGAAGGTCTTAAAACAGAAAATCTCAGCTGCGGCGTTTGTGTTTAATAAACCTTGTGCTCTAAGCTGATCAAAAAGATAGGCAACTTAGTTCTTAGTTTAATTTCTTTCAACACCATCAGCAAGAGGGAGCTTCCCCTCCTAATTTGAAGAGCAGTTTATCTATGCATAGTTGTCCGTTTCAAATACGCATTCTAGAGGTGCGAATTTAAATGCCAACAAGGAGTTTCTTAGAACTCTATAAGAACTCATTTTCTTCCCTCTGAGGTGACTAATTGTTTTTAGTTTGATGTTTTGCAATTTCTTTGTATTTTCAAGGGTTTTATGCTTTTGTTTGATTTGTTTGATATTAAAGATAATAATACTAAGCATAAAGAAATACAAGAAATGCATGGAATGAAAAATAACCACTGCTGAAAACATTGAGGCAATATTTTATTTATTAAATTAGGCCTTCAAATACATAAGCATACCCGAGAATAGAAAATAATAAGCTGGATGAAAAAAGCAACTCACATGAAAAATTTGATTCTTGTCCAATGTGCAATCTTTTCCTCCAAATCTGTTGTGGCTAACTTCTACAAGGCTGGGTGCATCCTCTTGAATTTTCTTAGATTTTTTTGTGCCTTCTCAAACCAAAATTGCCCTCCTTCTAAGGCCGCCTCCTTGCTGCAAATGAAGATTGTAAAAATGTAGGTCGTACTGTCTTGAAAATCGTGCCAACAATCACAAATGATCAGCTTCTAATCTGCTCTTCAATCTGATACCAAAATCCTTCATTCCTACTTTGAAACCCTTTATCAAATACTCTGATTTTGTGCATAATTAGAACCCCTAAATGAAGTTCCCCTGATTGCCAAATTCAATGGATATTTCACCACCTCAAATGGCTGCAACATTAAAGAGTTTATCATTCTCCAATGGCTCAAAGGACAGAAACCCTTGCCATCTCCTCACAGAAATTTTCATCAAAACAAATGCTCAATAATGAATTCGATTTTTCCTCGGATTCATTTATAAATCCTCATAGAGAGTCGACCCCCTCAAAAAGCACATTAAATGCATTTTAATGTTATAACATTTACACATTAATAATTTTAATATTATCACCTTGGGATAGGTGCCCAAAAATTAATTAAATATTATGGCCCCATTTTAATGATGAATTAACCCTCAATTATAAAGTTAAACTATAACTTTATAATATTTCCTTTTAATAATTAATTATCATTTGAGCCATTTAAATATTAATAACTCTTTCAAAACTCATTATTTCACCACGCCATCTAAAATTGGGGTCAACTCTACAAACTCCATATGACCAAGTGCCTTACGAAAATAGTAAGGGTCTCTCTCAATCAAACTCAGACTTACTATAAATAGTAAGTATAGCAAAACGAGCCCCGGGAGATACCAAACGAAAGCCAAAACTGAAAATCATTGAACTCCGGAGAAGATACAAGCCTCTGCTAACCAAGACTCTACCTCAGAAGACCCTTTAATCATCTGTATTAGCCTACGAGAGCCAATAGTAGGTTAAACTATCCACAAACATGATCATGCTAAAAAGGGGACATTACAGTCTACCCTCCCTGAAATTGCTCGTACCCAAGCAATCTCAACTACCCAAAGAGACTCCTCTATAAAATCACTCCACCAAGATCCCATGGGTAGAACTATGCAATGTCCCTAATATCATCAAACTACTCCTATAACACCATCACCAAAACCACTAACTGAACCCACTGAGCCAACTCAAACTCTCCATCAGGTGTAGTGGAAGTATGAATCTCAGAAGGAAGCGATTCAGTAGACTGACCATATTTGCTTCCACTCCCTGTGCAAGGAAAACTATCATCCCAACTGTCCATCACATGCGCTACTAAGCTGTGCATCTAAAATAAATTATGTACATGAGGATTAAACATAAAACTGTATGCACTCTTCACCATGTACACTTCTGAAAACTCCTCTGCGAGCCCTGTTTGGAATCCCGATGCACTGGAAGGATCCCACACACAACAATCAACGTTCATCTCGAAGTTAGGGTCAAGAACGAAATCAACGTCTAACCCGAAAAGTGGATTATTATAAGACAAGATAACATCTGCCTCAAACAAGGGATTGTTCACAAACTGAACAACACCTCCATGTTGATCTAAGGCATACAACTCCTAACCACTGGAGTCATCAGCGGACACTAGCTCCTCCTGAATCATCTCCTGCTCCATCCCCCCACTCTTCTCTCTATAGAGAGAGATAGAATGCAAGCTCCCATCTGTAATTCCCCTCAACACATGTTTCCTGCCATCAACCTCAAATGTCATCTCCATCTTAGGTACGTTGAGGGTAAATACTCCCAATTCCTGGAACAATTTCATGCCCAAAACTATATCCATCTTACCCATGTTGACCACATAGAAATCAAAATGTAACTCATAGTTGTTCAAAATCAAAGTGAGATTAGTAATCTGCATAGTACATGCGAGGGTATATCCATCAACCACTCGAACTCTGAATGCATCAAAATTCTCAGCCTAAAGTCAACATCTAGCCACAAAACCCTCATCAATAAAATTATGTGTTGCTCTAGTATCCAGCATAGCAACACAATGCTTCCCATCAACTATTCCCCTTAATCTAAAGGTGACCTCATCCTAAACATTGGCAAAGAATGCCATAGGATTCAAATTCCCATCAGTAGATGCCTTCACATCCTGATCAACCCCTATACCCACACGCTGATCCGCATCTTCAGAATGAGTGTCCTCATAAAATGCCTGCATCACACGATTTCCTTTGCCCTTAGGTCTCAAAGGGCAATCATGATCCTTGTTATTGGTTCCTTACACCAGAAACATAATTTATTTTTTCTCAACTCCCCACATGACTCCTCATCCACCATGGTTGTTGATTGCTTTCTCTTATCAGCAATTTGTTGAGAATCCTCATTGTTGGTTGAAGGAACATCCTTATGTGTACTACTTTTTGGGGCTGCAAACTCCACACTCCTTGCCTTCCTCATTTCCTCCTGCAGTGTTGGTGGATCAAAAGCTTTTATCCACCCTCGTAATGGTTCTAGTAAGCCCTCCATGAAAAGTACAACTAGCCTCCTCTCAAATATGTTAGGTACCATCACGGATAATCTCTAAAAGTCACTGATGTAGTTCTCCAAATTACCAACCTACTTAAGTTGTGCCAAGTCTCTGAAATATACTTCCAGATCCTTCTTATCAAAACGATCAACCATCCTATCAACAAACTCCTAATAGTCCAAGTAATGCAATCATGCTATAGGGTCACCATCCCGTGATACCACCAATCGTGGGTTGCTCCCTCTAAATGCAATGTAGCATACTTGATTGCATATGCCTCTGCCATAGGTTGAAGGTTCAAGAAAGTGTCCAACTTATGAACCCAAGACTGAGCTGTAACTTTTCCACTTCCATCATACATGGGCAATGTGAGCTTACTGGTAGCACACTTCAGATCACTTTTTTGATTCCTCGGTCCCCTATCCTGCCTGGAACTGTAATATTCAACCCTCGAAGTCACAAGTCCGTCAAAATGCATGCGCTCAAGCACTTGAGCCATCAATAATTCCAACTCATCGTTGGCTGCCATAACTGCATGATCTATTTTTTGGATCTAAGACAATTGCTTTAAGAATGCATAACGATTACAATTTCAAACTCCAAATTACTAAAATGAAATTAACACACCACATAATTAAATTAATGGAATTAACATAAGTGAAAAAATTCAAAATAAGAGACAAGAAAGAGAGAATGCAAACAGCTTGATAATGGAGTTCGTCGTAAGAACGACTATGTCTCTGGGCCCGTCTCCAAAGAGTAGACCGATCCGATTGAAATCTCCAGCAATTCGGAATTACAACTGTTTCAAAGCTTTCCCCTTCAAGCATAACGGAATTCCAACATTCTCCCGACGAACAGGATCAACATTTCATCTCTCCAAAATTCTTTTGAGTCTTCACCACTTGAATGTCCCTTAAGCCTCTAAACCCCTCTTTTTATACAAGAAATTTACTCAATTTGGTTTTCAACCAAATGATTTTCAAATATTCCCAATATCCCCTTTACATAGAAAAAATGTTTAAAAATCACCCCTTATTTACATAAAATGAATAATAAATCCCATATAATTATTTTGAAAATATTATTTTAGCCCTTTCCATCCTTTATTCGGGCTTTTATTGTTTAGGAGGTTTTTCCTTTTAATCCTCAAAAGGATTTCGGAAGTTGATTGTTTTATATTTGGGGGGAGTTAGCTTTAAATATTTGAATTTGGTTTAACTGGCTTCTAAATAGTTATCAAAACCGACTAGCCACCCCATACTAACCAATGCCATTCGCTGGCATACCAGTGGTTAGTTATTTTGTTGGGCCGGCGGTCGGGGATTCCAACCCAACTGTTGGCTTTTAATAACCAAATTGCTCCTGACATATAACAAAATAAACTACCGCCGGTAATATGGTTGAGGAAATCTCGCAGCCTACTAGTGGAAGCGAGGGGTAGCAGTTGGGAGGTCAGGGGATCGAATCCCCTAACCCATTTTGTTCGGATTGAATGAACATGGCGGGGAGTAGTAGTGGAAGGGCCACATGGCACGCTGAGGAGGTGTCGCATGGCACGATTTCATTCGTTGTTGAAGTCTGACTCGGCAACACATCATCCACCATGCATCTGCCACACAAGTTGCACAGTCACCGTACGGTATGCCACATGTTTGCTGCAGGAGGTACCACGTCATTGCCATGCATGATGTATAGATTGCCATGTCACGTGTATGGATAGACAAGTTTCATCCCGAAATTGGTCCACTTCATCATCTGCACCGTATGGATTGCCACGTCAGCATCCATATGGTCAAAAGTCAACCTTCTCTACAAACTTTGAATGGCTATAACTAGTGCAAATGGACTCCGATTCGCACGAAACGAACGTCATCAGAAAGAT
>VDFB02188746.1:0-48810 GCA_007258455.2 Sequoia sempervirens
GAAATGAGCACGAGGGTGGAAAAGCATGGAGCGGATGGCGAGGCACGCAAAACGATGCATGAATGCGGAAAAAACGAGGCTCAGGAATGCACTGGTCAAAAATGAAGTTCGTTTGGAAGAGATTGGAAAAAGTCAGAAAAAAGTGTAAGGGCGCTAAAATTCAGCGCCCTTACATTCTGAGAAAATTGCTTTTAGTGTAAGGGCGCTAAATTTTAGCGCCCTTACACTTTCCAGTGTTAGGCAGTTTTGAGGTATCTTCAAAATGTCATAGCGCGGAAATTTAGCGCTTTTGCAATTCTGGCAATTCTTGAAGATGTAAATGCAGGAAGGAACGGCGAAGGCGCTTTGACAGATGCAATGTTTGTAGAATGAAAGCTTTCAAAATCATCTCCATACTATCACATTCGCATTCAAAGGTGTTAGGAATTCTTTTTCACAATGGCGAATCTTTTCAAGTTTTACCAAAACGAATGAAGAACTTCTGAGATAGATATCTCAACACAATCACATCGGGTAGATAGAAGTTCCTAAGGGAAATTGCGTACAGAGGAGAAAGGTAGAAAGAAACGTGTATGGAGAATAAGAATGGGACGCGTAGGGAAACAAAGAAACGCGAATGCAGAACAATACGCGTTTGGAGAAAACAAAGAAAGGAATGCGTAGGGTTAGCAAAGGCTCACCAATGTTCTTGCAATGAAAGCAAACAATGAAAGGCAAATGCGAAGGAAAAGAAGGACGCATCCAAAACAATGAAGGAGGATCCCATTGCGTAAAGAGAAGAAAAACGCGAATGGAGAACAACAAAAACGAGTGTAATGAAAAACGTGAAAGTAAGAAACAAAAACGCGTATGCTAATAATGAACATATACAAATGAAAAGACAAAGCTAAATGGAAAACCTTACCAGGGCAAAACGCGAATCTTGCTGAAGAAGCGAATGGCGAAAATCCTCAAAACGCGAATTTGCAGTTGAAGAGCAAACGCACAGCAAGAGGAGAGGAAAAAATGAAATAAAATAAAAACAACCAAAGTGGCGAATTCATCCACTTAGATGAAAATGAAAATTGAAAACCTAACTCAAGTCGTGCAATAAATTTAGGCACAAAAAGTGGCACGATTGACGAAAAACGCGAAAACGTGAAGAAACGTGCCAGAGGCATGAAAAAAAAAAGTTAAGTGTCGAAAGAAAATGTAATGGCGCTAAAATTTAGCGCCCTTACATTTTTTTGGAAATTCACTGCATGTAGGGGCGCTAAATTTTAGCGCCCTTACATTTCCAGACTTAGTCAAATTTTTGGAATTTCCCTGCAGGAGCGCACTTTTTCAGTGCTACTGCATCTTTCGCAATTTGCAAAGTATGAACAGTGAAACGTCGCGAAAGATCTCGTTTCGAAGGTCTTTGCGAGGCGAACAAGGGGGAATGCTCGAATTGACTATTCGAGACTTGGGAACGCATTTCGAGGTGACTTGAAAATTGCTCCGTTATGCGTACTTGAACTTCACGAATCCTAGGAAACGGACAAGTTTCGTAGGGGGGTTATCCGTGGAACGAGCGCTGCTAGATTCCGTGATAACAGGTGTCACCTTGGTAAGTCCCATGGCCTGCTAGAAGCAGTCGCAGCTTATGGAGATGACAAGTAGTATGATTATTTCAGCAATTAACCCTCAAAATACACCCAACAATCTCTACGACCCTATACAAGGTCTTTAATGCACAACAATTGTAATATCCAACCACACGTTGCTCCCAGCAACAAAAGAACGGGTTGTGGGCTCGTACTCCAACCCCACGCGACCTTCCCAAAGCCAAAATACTGATGTTTATGGCACACAAAGCTACAACAAAAGGTGGCAAATAGAAACAAGGTTGTCACGACTAGGTATGGAATGCCTGTAGGTGATGGTGACCCCCAATAAGACTCACCACCTCTCTAGTAACACTCCCATGCCTCTACAATGAGAAAGGAATGCTCATGCAGGTATATTGGCAGTCATTGGTGGCATCCAACCTCACGCCTAGACCAATAAGAAGACCAAATATGAACACCAGGATCAATATAGGCAGCAATATGTATCTCTAAACCCCACGCCCAATCCAACATAAACTTAAAACTTCACCAACAACAAAAATCTCTAAACCCCCAAAACCAAAATATGCACAATAACAATCCACCAATCTAAGCCAAATGATGGTCGCTAATCTCCAAATTTGTCTCCGCAAGAGACTCATAAGTTTGCCATTATCACACAACTGTGAATTCTAGATGAATCCGCCTCAATCCAACTAGGGTGGAATCTTTCACCACCGAAACCAAATACCCGTAGGAATCCCACCTAGGGTTTCAGACTCCGAAGAGCTCCACCTAAAAACCAAACAAATAATAATAATCTTCACATAATGAGAAGAATAATTATTTTAATTTCTTTTGTTCTCTCCAAAGTGGCACTGCAAGTCGGCCTCCTCAAAGGGGGTCGGCCATGTATGAGAAAACAATTATTTTAATTTCTTTTATTCTTTCCAAAGTGGCATTGCAAGTCAACCAGCATTAGCAATAAAAATAGCATTAATATGAGGTATTTGTCTTGGGCGCCAAGGATGAGATCGACCAGCATACATTTAAATCTTCTTTTCAAATGTGCTAGCAAAGGTGGTCAGCCATTTTTATCCTTATGTCTCTAATTCCATTTCATCGTTGACACTTCACGTGTTTACTCGCTAACGGTTAATTGCAATACAAAGTAAACTAAGTTACAAAATAACATTGAAAGCATAAAACCAATCACATAACAATTGCATAGAAATATGTTTCAGATTCTCATTCATATGGCTGCAAATTACAATGCATCACATTTGTGCTAGTCCCCACTTACGACACATTTGGCACTATAAATAGTTAGCCAACGTTGTTTGAGGACACCAATCGTTGGCAACTACCCGAGCACTAACTATTAATGAGGACTAATTCCCGACAAAACATGTATTATTTTATTTTATTTATTCTATTTTCTTTTTAACTAATTATGCTAATCACATCATCCCCCCAGAAAAAAATCGTCTTCCTAGACGAGTAATACAAAAACTGGGAGACCTTACAAAGAAATTCAGTGGGAGGAAGCTTGAGAGGACGTCCCTGGCAGTTGGGGACCGATGAAGTGGCTACCCGAGTGGTCAGTTGCCTTAGCCGATACACCTCCTCGGTTCACTGTTGCAGGTGGCGAGTGGCCTCCAGCTCCTCTCATGTAGTATTCACCAAATGCACCGCCTCCTTCAAGTGCTTGTTGGCCTTTTCTAATTCCTTATCCTTCAATTCCAACTGCCTAGCCATCTCTTCCTCGCGTTCTTTTATTGTCTTGTCTTTATCCAGTACTACTACCTCTCGAGCGATCACCTTCATTTTCTCCTCTTCCAAAAGGCGAGTCTACTACTAAAGTTCCCCCTCTAAGGACTCTACCTTGGCATAGATCTGTTGGGAGAGCGGATGGTTTGTTCTGCTTTGCTGGTCATTTTTTCATAGTTCACCTCATACCTCTTGTGTGCTAGAAATAGTTCCCTGTAGGCCATCTCCATCTCAAAGAGTTGTGCCACCAACTTATCATCCTTCCCGTGGAAGGTTAGCCTCTTGGGGAGCCAAGCTACCATCATTTCCAGTGTTTGTGTGGTTGGCCAATCTCCTATGAATATGCGGTTGAACTCTTTACCGTTCTCCGAGTTCATGAACTGCAAAATCCTTCATGCCTCGTGCTCTGCTATAGGGGAGTAGCTCTTGTTCAAAGTTCTAGCAATTTCTGAGACTTCTTTTATCACTAGAGCTATGGGCTCCAAACTGTGCAAATATCACTCGATAGTCCCTACTGGATCCTCTCTATCCGGTTTGGGAATTACAACCGTAATTTCCTTAGACAAGTTTGCATCAAAGGATTCCTCATCTGTTCCTGAGAAGGTTGGTACGGTTGGCTTCGGTGTAGCCTAGGGCTCCTCATCAGACAGAATATGCACCACCTACTGTGCCACCTCTTCCCTCTCAGCTATTGGTCACTCCATGGCCAGCTTCTCAACGGCTAGCATGGCTACCGCCGGTTGTGTGCTCTCCGCTGCTACAATTGGCCAAGTGCTCCCGGCTACTACGGCCTCTTGTTATTCCCTATCTACCTCTATCTCCTTCTGACTAGGCAAGTGTATGGGAGAAATGTCTTCCACCCAGATAGGAGACCCCAATAACTGCAACCATCCATCTACATGTGGTGTCCCTCCTAGTGATGCTATGGTATCAGTCTCTCCCATTGTGCCAACCAATGTTGTACCCTCAACCACTCCTTCAGTCACTTCCTCTCCTCCAACCAACTCATATTGTTCTACTAGGGCAACTCCTTCGACTAACTCATGTTGATCTGTTGGTGCACCCTTGACTACTCCACCCTCTACAACTTCCTCTCCTCTAGCCACTCTCCCTTGGCCAACTTATGCTAGTCAACTAGTGCCATCACCTGAGGGTTAACTTCTACTAAGTAGACATCTACAGGTGTGGTGCTCGCTGCTAATGAAGATAACACTATCCAATCATAATCATCGCTACTCTCTTGCTTTCGCTTCCTCTTTACTGTTCTGGGTTCTTCTCCTATTCCTCCAACGTCCAAAGTTGTCCACCTAAAAACCATTGGCCAAGATCAGTCATAGTCACCTACCAGCTGCAACTTCCCTAACTTGCCCTCTGGCACCTAGTTATACACTACGTCCAGAAATAATCCTATCAAGTGAGTCATGTAGAATGCTTTAGGCTTGCATTCCAAAAATTCTCTAATCCTCTTAGACAGGTAGAGCGCCCAATTGTATACTCATCCTATGCTCAATCCGAACATATAATCAACCATCTAGATTGCAATGTTGGAGGCTCGACTGGCTCCTATCAATTTGCATTTTATGAGATCCATTATACACTTCTAGTCGAAATTTACTAGCATGTGTTTCCTCAACCCTCGAGCTCCTGTGTTCCAAATTGTTTCCCTTTCTTTTGTGGTTTGTCGAGTTTGCAAATGCGTTTGATGATCATCTCTTTCTGTTGCGTCGTCATTTGTCGTTGGTTTGGCAAACACCTGCCTAGACGCAGGTATGCCAAAAACTCTCCTAAAATCCGTTGGGTAGAAAGCGATGGTAACTGGGAACCCTCATACTCGATTGTGCTTCGATGAGCATGCTGGTTGTAATTTGCTACAATGGCTTTCAGATAGTTTTCAAAGTCCCTTGCATTAAAGAAAGGGCACAAGGCTACCTTGTCAACCTGTGCCAAAGCCAATGCTCTCTTAATGGGGTAATCTGGCAATGTCTCCTACCACCATGTCTTACACTCTGTACTTGTAAGGCTCTCAAAGGTGAGAGAGTCTGCTGTCACGTTCGGTTTCCCTTTGTCTGCCTTGCCTCCAACAACTTTGTCTCTGTCTACTATCCTCTTCCCTTTTCCACTAGTGTTGGTATCCATTCTCTTCCACCTATGAAAATGACAATGTTTGAGTGTGACTTTTCTAAGTATTTTAAAACCCAAATCAACCTATGGTATGACAATTATCTTTTTCTAAAGTTGGTGTGGATTTAATATAACTGTTCAGCTCCAATCGATGTATGGTACGGAAATCCTTGTCTGACCTTAGCATGATTTGATATGTTCGATAAATGGTACGGCATTGAAGACTTTGCAATGTTGACCCTTTACCTTTTCACAATTAATACTTGGTACAGTTTGGTCAATGATTGATTCGATGACTGGCATGGCCTTCTCCTGATAGCTTTGTATGGTCTTGTCTTGTTTGCCCCAATCGATGGATGGTATGGTATGTGTATTGAATAGTTCAAGAAATGGTGTGGAACTCTCAGTGTTTTGTTGTTGTGCTCTCCTGTAGTCGATGAGTGGTGCGGCCTCCTTCTACTTGTTACATACAGCTTGCCTTCTTCTCTTACCTCGTACGATGATTACTTTTTTTAGCCGTACTTTGTATCTTCTCCTTTGTATGGATTGGTGTTTCCTCTCTTCAACGCATTCCCAATCTCTTGAGCATACGGCCTGTTGATGCGTGTTTTATGACACAACAAACATTTTAGAACAAAGTGTCACAGACGCTCTATTCTCTCTTGAAAAATTACCTTGTATGCTAAGATTGCAAGTAAGATCATATGTTAATTCCAATGTTTAAGATGAATGCGGATAAGCTCTGTGGTATTGATGTGATTTGCTGGGGGCACAATTGAGATTTACTTTTGCAAGTTACTCGAAAAAGCGGAAACATAAATGCAGTATCATTTTGGATTTTCTGACTTTTCAAAAAAAAGTGAAAAAGAGCAAGGGTTTTTAGAGATCCTATGCTACTCCTAAGAAATCAAGAGACAACGAAGATTAAATGAAACCAAATAAACAATACTCTGCTTCACCATGTTAGACGACAACTACACAGAGCAAGTGCAATCTTCTGGGAATGTGCTTATGATTTTCATGTACTGAATAACTACCATCAAATTGAACAATAATTATCCAAACAAAGTTAAACATCCACGATAAAGCTCAGTCTAACTTTACACTAAGTGAAAAACATCCACTCAAAGAAAGTATGAGTTGGGTTTCACTAGTCTCCGTTATCAATCTGTCATTCTTCTAACATACATTCTAATTCAAATTTACTAAATGAGAAAGAAAATATGCGACCATGCAACCATTTGACAATCAAGGATTCAAGGCACCTCATGCATTTGAACTTTATTATCAAAGTAGTGTTTTCACAACAATCTCATAAAACTCTCTTATTTTCTACAATCTAATTCTCTTGAATCTGCTCTAACTTCTACTGCCTTCTAATGAATTCTAATTCTTCTCCTTCTGATCTAATCTTCTAATGAAATGAGAGAGAATGGAGGGGGGGGTTTATATAGCATCTTTGAATTACAATGAATGGCCAAGATTGAAATAGGATCAATGGCCCAGATTAAACATGACTAAACCCTAATTAGGGTTTCCAAAACCTCAACCAGTTAACTAGAGAGAACTTTAGACATCTGGAGTTGCATCCTTATCCACTTGTGCGGCATTGCATTCGGCGAATGTGGACACGATCAAGCCGACCTCCTCCATGGCAATGTCTGGCAACACGTTGACGTTGTATTCCAACAAGTCCAAGCTCTCAGCACACTCTGCAAAAATGGTCGCCCATTCTGGTTCCTGCAGCAAGAAAGAATTCCTGACGGCCATGAAGTTGAATACCTTGGTGAAGTTTTCTTTCATGATTGGTCCGGTGGTGGAGAAAATTCTCTGCACTTGTTCTTTTAAATTCTTTGGCCGCAAGTGTTTCTTTCGGATAGTATCCTTGTCGAGCATATCTGCAGCCATTTCATAAATTTTACTTTGAATTTCTTTTGCTTGTTCTTCAACTCTGGCGCCATCCTGCTTTACCTTTTCCAGGACGACTCCTCTTGAAACCAGAGCATAATACCATCCACTGAAATCATATGCCGCTCCAGCTTCAATAACCTTGTCCTCATCAACCTTTGCTTCGAGATGCCCTTCAATTCTCGAATACATGGGATAATCCTATTTTGAATATCTTCGAGGCCACTCCATGATTCCGCCAAGTCTGCAACTCGTGATAGCAGAAAGGAAGCTTGTTCGTATACATGTGCCAGCTTTTCTGCAAATGCCATAGCCTCTTCTTTCCTTCCAGCCATCCAGTCCTTAGCCTCTCTTGCTGTAGTCAGCTCTTCTTCAAAATTTCTGACTGGTTCTTGTGAAGAATTTGGAGGTAGAAGCGCTGTTTGGTCACCTTCATTTAGTGGCTAGGTCAAATGCTGGATGTAATCTTTTAGGCGCTCAATCTCTTTTTTATATTCTTTTTTCTTTGCCACTTCCTTTTCTAGTCTAGACTTGATGGTGGCAACGGAATTGTCCAAGTCCTCGACCTCTTGCCCTTTTGTTGTTGGACCCATGTCAATGGTCGTGATGGCATATTCATCAGGGGCAATCTCATCTTGGAACTTGTCAGCTGTAGGTATTGCAACTTGCACTATGCGATTGCCAGCCTCATCCCTTTGGATGGTGGAAAATTTCTTGGCTTTCTTTCTCGGAGCAGTTTGCTCTAGTCTTGCCAGAAAATTTGTGGCATCATCCTCCTCAAGAACCTCTACTGGCGCCTTTTTCTTTAATCTTTCTTTCAGCCACTCTGGGATGGTTGGCTGCTCAATTCCGTCCTCCTCTTGATCTTGGACATTCTGTATATCCTGAATATTTTGATCTTCGTGGACATCTTGAATTTCTGGCATGCTTTGAATCTCTTTGTAGAAACCCTAGTTTCCCTTTTTTCGGACTCTGATTGTTTTTCTGAAGTTTTTGAAGTTTTGGTAATTTTTTGATGTTTTTGCATGAATAGTGAATGAATGCGATTTTGCATAAATAGATAATAAATTCAAATAAAATACTATTTCTCTGAAAAGTGATAGATTCTATTGATATTCCTTATACTAGTTCTTTTATTCAACTTCTGGAACTAATACAAATGAAACCCACTTGCATGCAAACAAAGGGTAATGATCTTGCAATAGAAAAAACCTGGAAATAGCAGCAAATTAATGATCTTCAGAAGTTGGCACGGCTGAGATGAGACATGCACTCTCCCCTTCAGTAATGTCTACCACTGATGCCCGATGGTATAGGCGTCACCAGTGATGGCTCTAACTAATGTAGTGGAAGGCGATTTGCTTGATGTAGAGAAGTACAGATTTTCTGGAAACTACGGCCTGCTGAGATTAATGGTACGGCTGCCATAAAGACCCCTTCTCCCTCCTTCTGATGTCCCAAAGCAATGCTAGAGCTATAGCGCGTAAACTGGTGAAGACTAACTGCACCCAAAGTAGGCGTTTTGATGCTGGAAGAAAGGACGCCCTTCTCATGAAAGGTACGGCCTGATATTGACTGGTACGGCTGTCAGCAGCAATTAGTGATTTGGTACGGCTTTCTTAGAACCCTCCAGATCTCCCTGAAGTATGCGCCTCTATGCAAACTCTTCTGAATAAAAATCTCTCTGTTAATCCTGAAGATGAAGTCCTCTATAAAGCTCTGAAATTTGAATCAATATGAAGTTCTATAATTTCTTCTGGATGAAGAAATCTCACAACTGGCAGTAGATCAGGTGATATCTCACACCCTCTTAACTGGTTCAATGGAGATGGCTCGTTCTCCAAGAATTTCGAACTCAAACCCTAAGGTCTCCGTTCTCTGGCAAAACTGATCAATCTTCAACAAGTCAAAATATGCATAAAGGCTCAAATCCCAATGCAAAACCTTTATTCTTCTCAAAAGGGCGAATTCCTTAATAATAGGGATTATTAAAATTCGACTTCTTCCTTTTTAATTTATTTCAATAGTCTCAGCATAAATTTTAATTATTAAATTAATCGTCAACTTTATGATGATGAAACACCCCTCTGATGAAATCACTTAAGGTTAGCATTAATATTATAGCACATATTATAATCATTAATTAATTAATATTTAATCAATGCAATTAAATATTAATATTTCTCCGGAATTACTCGTCAGATTCTTGTTCAAATGCGGTGACGAACTCTGAAGTGATTCGAGCTGCCTGACCCTCTTCCAAAATAGGGGTCCCTGCTTGCTGCCGGGAGGCTGCTCCATCAGCAACTCTGCAGAAGTCTCCGTCCCGGAAGGCAAAGCGAAAAGATGAGATTGATCAAAACTGCCAATCTGACGCTGAGCCAAGCTCCCAAACGACCCTCTAACCACTCTATCAGCCTACGAGGGTCTCATGATAGGCTTATCTTACGATCTCTGATGCTCGCCAAAAAATGGGGACATGACACTCTTGCATATCTTGAACTTCTTGTACCAATTGGATTTCTGGCATACCATGAATTTCTTGGACGAATGGGTCCTCTTGGATTCCTTTGAGGGCGGAAATCATTCCTTCCTCGAATTCTCCATCCATAATATCTGTATCATTGTCTGATTCTAGGATCTCTGTGCTTGCTGGAGAAGGTTGAGCATCATCTTCTACTTGTATTGGCTCCACATTTCCGACTGGAGAAGGGATCCTAGCATTTTCAAAAGATTTTTTATCCATGGCGAGTATTTCTTCTATATTTTTGGAAGTGGCCGACTGAAGAGGTCTGGACTTGTGCTTCTTTCGAGAAGGCCCTTCATCTATCATTTTATCCTTGTCCTGTTTTGCAGATTTGCCAATTTCTTTCCTCTTTCTCATGTTAGCGGCATCTGTTGGCCCATCTCCACGAGATTGAAATATACCGAGCCAATTTTTTTTTCGATTTTCAATTGCAAGTTACAATTAACAAGCTCCCATTAAGGTTAGCTTTAAACCCAAAACGATGCTAAAAGCAACTCTAACCAGAATGTACACCAGGATCCCGATGTGGGCAAGGTGTGAGCATTGGTCAAAGGATCTTAAAGAAATGCTGATACAAAAGAACTCTAACCAAGAATGCGCCGGATGACAGCAAGCATATGGTCAAAGGATCCCTATCTAGTACAATACTGAAAGCAACTCAACACCAAGTATGTGCTACTCAATCCCGGATGGAAATGAGGTGACCATATGGCGGAGACTTAAAATATTACAATGCAATTCAAGTAAACAGGCGGCAAGCCAGCCTCTTCCACTTATCCAGTGGGCAATTACAAAGCATGAAACAAGATTAGAGCAGAGATGCTGACAGTACTACTGTGCAGCTTACAAAATGTTGAAGAGTGCCTGCAAGATCAAGAATTAGGGATCCACAAAGAGCTGCAATAGTAAGGATGTCATCCACTAGATCAAATGTGAAGTTCTAACACTCACCCTTCCCTCATACACAATTTTCCCAAGTCTGATATAACAGACCAGCAACATGAATATCAGACCAGCCCTCTAATTCCTCAATGAAATGCCCATATCTCACCCAATACCCACCCAAAAGATGTGAAATCAAATGCTAAATACTCTAAGAAATAGGGCGAACAAGATAGGAGACCTCAAACACCTCAAATACCCCCTATTTATTTCCTGCACAAATCCCAAGGCATCAAGAATGGTATGGCCCAGCAAGAGGGGCGATTTCCTTTAATAAATTCAAGTTCTTCAATATAAAATCTGCAAATTGGTGCAAAGGGGCGCCCACCCTAGACAAGAAGAAATAAGCAACACCTAGAATGATATCTTTTTGTATTTTTGAAATATGAATGAAAACTACAATCTATTATGTTCTCAGCAACTCCAGAAAAATAACATGAAAATGCAAACAACTAAACTACAATGCATTAACTCACAACAAAGCAATCCTCACTACAAAATTCACTCAAACAAGCAAACCTCTCCACTAGGTGCTATCTCACAAGCACGAAGTTGAGGCAAGCTAGGAGGCATTCATTCCTCGAAGCAATCCACTCACCATTTCGGCAACATAACTTTACTCAAGATGTCAGATAATGCAAATGAAGACCAAGACCTCCTTTTATAAACTTGTGATGACCTTCCAGAAGCTTCTAGAAACCCTCACTTTCAAATTTGAATTTTCACCTTTCCCTCCAAAGATGGCGTCCCTTTTGTCTTGATGCAATTTTGACTTTAATTTAAATAATCTTCACCAAAGATGAGCGTCCCTTTTCAAGCAATTGATTTTGAACCTTTAGAAAATATAAAAATACCTTCATGAGGCGCCACCCCTCAAAGTCCCCCTTTTAAGAACTTAAGTTGTTTTCACTAGACCATGGGGTCACAATATTAAAATATAACTTTAAAATATAATATTTTAATCAACTGGACAAATCTCACCAAAAAATGCTTCCCAAGGTCAAGGTTGATCAAACCAACTGAAATGACTGAAGATGAGAGCCAACCGTGCCGACGCCAACAGGACCACTGCCAGAAATAGAATTTACTAAAAATAGTAAATTCATGAAAGTGCTCAGAATGCCAAGAAAAACACATCTCCGAAAAGCTCGCGAAAAACCCAGAAGGAATCCGCAGTTCAATCACCAATCCACGAGCCAAAGAAACCACCAACCAAGAAACCCTAATTTCACCACCGAGAAGCCTACGGGTCTCCAGAATAGGCCAACGGTCAATCAGAAAAGTCATACTCGAGAAGGGGACATTACAAAGATGCACCGGCATTTGAAGAACAGGACTCTGTATCGCCCATCAATTCATACGTGAATTGCACATTTCTTTGCCTTAGAATTTCTACCTGCCGATCTATCCACCATTGAGAATACTTGAAAACAAGCCGCATGAAAGTTGCCAGGTCACCCATCTCAGGCTCAAACCATCTCATAGGGGGCAGTGGCTCGTTCTCATTGAAGCCTGGCTGCACGTATATTCTGTCATCCTATAGTTGATCAGGTACTTTGAAGAGCTTTGTTGCCCTTATCATGCTTAGTGGCAATCTTGACCACAACCTCCTCCTCACGTCATATTCATCTGCTGCATTAGCCCAGAAGTCTTCTAAGTCAACCCGATGCTTGTACCTCTCTCCGTCCACAGTTCTGATGTGATGGTGTAAGAGTCCAGGTGACTCTCAGCCCCAAACCCTAACTGAAATCGCTGATTTTGTTTGTTTTGTAGTTTTTTTGTGTTTTGATGGGTTTTTTGCATAAAACAGGAAATGGCGATTTTGCTCTAAAAATGTTTAAAAATTCATGACAAATCTAAAGACAGTAAATAAGCTTTGATATTGCTCAAAGAAAGTAGGCGCATATATTTATTAACTTTCCAGATCACATACAATGTAAAAATCGAACAAATGAATGAAATATGATTTTATTTCAAAGGAACCTGATTTCCCTTGCAAGCGCCAGAAAACAGATAAGAATGGTACGGCTAGATGAATAGATGAATCTCCAGACTCTAAAGGCGATGCAGAAGCTCCAGATAGCCTAGGCGCACCAGATCCAGTCAACAGAAGATGCTAAATGAAGGCATATTTCCCAAAGATGGAATGTACGGCCTTGCTGGTACAAATCTGTACGGCCCAATAGCAGCACTTAATATGGTACGGCTGCAATGAATGAAGTACCAGATCTCTGCAATGTAATCTCTGTTAAGTCGCCTCAACCCACTGATGAATAATCTCTGCAAAAACTCTGCCTGAATCGATCAATAAGCTCAAACTGTAACCTCTGTGTGAAGTCACCAAGTAGACAATCTTCAACTGGTATTGCACAGTCTCAGTATGCCAGATTCTGAAGAGGTATCGTTCTCCAAAATCGTTCGTCTGCTGAAACCCTAGGTTTTGCAAACTTCAATGCTCAGAGCAAAAGAAGACAAATTGAATAATCAAGACATAAGAGTTCGATTTGTCTTTAGCTGTGAATATATAGCTTCTTGGAAAATTCGACCCAAAACCTCTTTTTAATAATCATTTAATTAAATGATTAAATACGCCCTTTTGACTTGGGAGAAATAAAATAAATAATTGGCACCCATCATTAATGAATAATTACTTATTCATTATATTAATTTCTCACTTTATTATAAAGTATAATAAATACTTTATAATACACCCTTTTATTAAATATTTAAATAAATTAATAAAGTGACTTTAATATAAAGTCAAAATTATTAATTATTCAATAAATCATTAAATACACCGTTATTTCTCCATCTGACTGTCAAACTGATGAACTGGGTCGACTCTGAGCTAAACAGCTGAACCAGGTGCCCTGCCCAAAATAGCAGCTTCCGTCTGTCAGACTTTCCAAAAATAGAAAGTCTATGAAAAACCACTCTGAAGGACTCTGCGAAGGCCCAACTGGTAAATTGCAACAATGAGCTCGAACCAACTGAGTAAGCGCCTCAATTGATCCTTCACACATCACAATGGAAGCCCTCGAGGATCCCGAAGAATAATAGAGCTAATACATATCAGTAGCGGCCGACTAGGATAGGGACATCACCGGATGGAATTTGCATCAAAGTTATTCACTGGTTGTATGATATGAATGGATATTCATTTGTATCTCGGTCTTAATCTCGTAAGCTTGTGCCATTGGACGCGATATCCATGTGCGAACAGAAAAGGAAAAAGTGGCAGCGGCCTAACATTTTGGCCTTTGAATATTTTGATATGCCTCCAATTGCCTCAGCACTTCCAGCAAAACCATTTTGTTGGTTGGATAGATGGGCAGTCTATAAGGATTTCTTGAGAATCCTTGGATCCTGATGTAAGTGAACTTAGGATACTAAATGAACCAGAATCCATACTGACTAATTAGGCTCTTGGCCTCATGTGAGAGTCTTTGATGTGTTCCGCCTTGGAGAAGCCGAGTGATGTACATCAGAAAGGCGTCATGAGCTCATCGGAAATGTGACTTCTCTTTCAGTTGCAATTGCGGATAACAATCATAGGCCTTGAGCTGCCCTTCGCCATTGCCGACCACACCCTTGCAGGTCAAGCTAGAATACTTGTAATATCTTGCAAGCGAATATATGATGTACGAGCTCATGTGAAAGGTCTTGGTTTCCTCCAAGTTGACCAACTGCTCGTGGAGGCTATCACTAATCATTCTGGACCAATTGAACATCTTGACTCCAATGATTATTTCATCAATGCAATAGTACATCCAGTTTTCAAAAGGTGCACCATAGGGATTGCCTACTATTCTGTTTAGTAGCAAAATGATATGCATCACTCTTCACTCCTTGAAATCATTAGTAATTCTTGAAATCTTCCTACCGGCGGCCGACGGAAGCCCGGTAACCCAAGTTTGTTTATGTTTGATTACCTTGAAGTCTGCTTTGGTTTTGGTAGAAGCCGAGTGCATCTTCAGCCCGAATTAGCGTTAGGGCGTTAGGTTATGGCCCAGATTCGGGACTTCTTGGATTGCTAGCTCGGACAAGTATGTGAGAACTCTTCCATCAGGAGCTTCTATTTGCCTTTCTTGTGCATTATAGTGCAACGCACATTCTACCATAAGTTTCGGACACTCTTTTGCTGGTGGAAATCCAGCTGCGTGAACAATTCCATTGCGCATCATTCTCATCACAATTGGCGTAGGCAAACATCCATCGCTCTCGTACATTCTTTTCCTGAAGTCATCGAGGTCAACGTGGCCAAGATCGGTGTCCACAACATGCTCCCACTTGGATTTGATCTTTGACTGCGGCTGCACACCCTTGCTGGCAAACTTCATCTTTACTGTCTCGAAAACAAATCTGGTTCTTCTGGAGAAATGATCACGATCACAATGCAAGCTGGCAAAAATTTGCTTATTTCACTTTGCTTCAGACTTTTCTCACTTCGTGCCTTAGACAAATTTCTTCTCACACGTTTCTTCGAAAATCGAATAATTGTGAAAATGAGAAGTGAATTCAATTATAGAGGTGAGAAAATCGATCCAATTAGCAAATTTGCATTGTTTCCTTCAAATCGAGTTTAAACTCAGCTTTTACTTCGCTTTCGAGTGGCAAGTTTTATCTTCAACGATCGTGTCTGGGAAAGTTTCCAAATTCAACGCCAGTTCAATAAAGCTCTTTTGTCTTTTTTTTCAATTCGAATTTTTTAGAACTTATCTCTTTGGGTGTTGGAATAATTAAAATAATTAAAATAATTATTTTACGTGTCATTTCCAACCCGTTCGTTTTATGGCGAATTATTTTTGTCCAAGGCAATTTTGATTTTTCGAAATTTTCTTGCCAATGCCTTAGGCGAATTTTCACTTTCTCCAATTTTCTTGCCATAATTTCTATCGTCCAATTTCATTTGGCCACGATTTAACTTTTATCATCCAAAATTATTTTGCCATAAATCCTTTCATCCAACATAATTTTGCCATAATTTCTTTCGTCCAAAGTCTCTGGCAAAATTTATTTCATCTTCCTAAATCATCTGGCATGATTTTTCTCTAGACATTTTGATGTCTAGACTTAGGCGAATTTTCTTTCTTTTCAAGCATGGCGAATTTTCAAAGTGCCAAGCATACATTTTTAATTTCTCAAAGCCCATACGTAGGCAAAATTTCACAATTTTTTTACTGTTCTCTAAGATATGGCGGACTTCATTTGTTGTTAGGCCATGCCTTTTATCTATAGGCGGATTTTCCAATTGTTTAGGCCATTCAAATTTTTTCTTGGCAAATGTTTAGCCACTTCACTTCTTTCATATGGCGGACTTACCTTGTTTCCAAGCCACTTTACTAGGGCGGACTTCAGCCTATGGCTTACCACTTTGTGTTTTATCCAAGGCGGACTTGCTTAAATTTCTTGCCATTTCTTCATGTGGCCGGGCGGACTTGCTTAAATTCCTTGCCATCTCCTCTCTAAGGCTAGGCGGACTTCATTAAATTCCTTGCCACCTTTTGGGTGGACTTCATCACTTGTCTAGCCACTTCAACCTTTTCCTTGGCTATGCCTTAGACAATTTTTTCTTTTCCAAGGGCGGACTTCATCACTTTTCTTGCCACTTGCATTATGGTGGGCGGACTTGGCTTCATGTCTAGCCATCTAGTGCTTTGTCCAAGGGCGGACTTTGATCTGTGTCTGGCCATTTGCATTTGGATAGGGGCGGACTTCACCTCCTCTCTTGCCATAGAAGGCGGACTTGGAAAAATGTCTTGTCATTTCCTCATTATGTCCAAGGCGGACTTGGCCATTTTTGATGCCATACAAGGGCGGACTTCATAGGATGGCTTGCCATTTCAACTTTTGGCTGGGCGGACTTGACTCTATGGCTTGCCATTTTCTCATTTGGATAGGGGCGGACTTCCTTCAATGTTTGGCCATGACTTCATTACCAAGGGCGGACTTCAAGCATCTCCTTGCCCTCTCTCACCTCTGTCCAAGGCGGACTTAGCATGACTTTATGCCATCCTCCATTATGCAGGTCGGACTTCATTGAATGTTTAGCCATTCATCCTTTTGACCAAGGGCGGACTTGGTCTCTTTTCTTTCCATTGGAGGGCGGAGTTCATTGAATTCCCTGCCATTGCTTCTTCCTTTTGAGGGCGGACTTTGTCTTCAACCTGGCCATCTCTTTCTAGCTGAAGGTCTTCACCATTAACTTCCTCATGCTGGTTATGAATCTCAGTCCCCTTTCGTGCCTTCACCATGATTTTCAGTCATCAACTTGCCATGAATGTTCAGATTTTCATCGTCAGTCATGATTTTCTTGATTTTCCGGATTTTTACGTGATTTTCCAAAATTTCACCATGAATTCAAAAAAATTTCAAATCCATTTTAAGGAGTTTTAGATTTGATCTTTTAGAACTTACGAGTAGTTTGCACACCCAAAACTTCAGAGGCCGCCCTCAAATATGAAACTTTCTAAAATGAGAAATTTTTCCCAAAATAACGCTTTCTAAATAGACCCTAAAACAAGGATCTAATTGCTCAAAGAATGCAAAAGAAGTGAGTCCTAAAAATAGGGCCATTAGAAAACCACAAAGGCTGGGAGATTAATGAATTGAAGTGACGCTGATGATCGATCTTCGTCTTCCAAGCCTTCTAAGCATGATGGCGACGTTTGCACAGTGATCCAGGCTAAAACTCATTTACTTGATTCGGGTGACCATTCAAAATTCAGACTCAAAACCCCAAACAGAGACCAGGCGAAACCAGGACGCAACGACAAGGCAAACAACAAGGGTCCCCATTTGCAATGGGGCGAGGTGTGAATTAGGTCACAACACGGCCCTCTTGTTATTTTCCAATCGTAGAATCTTCTCTTTGTCAGTTCTTTGTCCCTTTTTTTTTCCTTTTTCTCAATTCTTTTATTTTTTGCATTTTTTAATTCTCCCTCTTTAATTTTTTTCTTTTTTTTTAATTCTCTTTTTTTCTATTTTTTACTACTTTCTCTTTTTATTTTTTCTACTTCTCTGTTTCTTTTTTCTCTCCTCCTTGTCTCTTTTTTCTCTCTCCTCCTTGTCACTTTTTTCTCTGCTCGTCTCTTTCCTTTTTTTCAAATTTTCTCTCACTACCTTGGACTTTGTCACATTCCAACTTCTCAGCTGGTGGATCATCCAATTTTGGTGCTCTCTTTGTACTCTTTGTAGTCGACAGGAGTTGTTTGGTTGGATGTCCCCTTCTTCTCTTCTTCTTTGTACTCGTCGTACTCGACCAAAATGTCTGGCTGGACGTGCCCTTCTCTTCTTCCTGGGTTTCTTCGATCTGTAGCATGTTACACTCTCGGTGGCACACTTCACAGTCTCCATCTGCCAATGAAATAGGCCATTCAGTGAATTTGTCTCATCCTCCAAGAAACTCTTGAGTTCAAGTACACCATTGGCATTCGGTCCCATCGCCTGCTTTCCTTTGTCGACATTTGACTCCCCTCTGTCTGATTCTGATCCGAAGGAAGCCAACTCTTCGCTCACAACTTGGTTCATCAAGTCGATGACGTACTTTCGTCTGTTACTCTCGATTGAGAGTGTGTTCCTCTTCCAATTATGATCTACCTTGGCTGCAATCAACCATCCTCGTCCTAGCAATGTGTCATACGCCTTCTTCTACAATGGGTTGACTACGAAGTTTAGTAGGAACAGTTGTGTCCTGATCGTCACCTTCTGCGCCATCAATGTTCCCAATAGCTTGATCCCGTGCTGATCGGCACCCACTAATTGGAATGTCGGTGGCCAAAGTGTAGGCTTCCCGAGACTCTTCCATGTGTCTTCGGGTAGTATGTTGACTTCCAATCCTCCATCGATGATAGTGTTTGTCAGGATTTTCCCTTCAATCTCTATTTGCACGACTGTTGGCATCTTCCTGATGTTTTCCGTCAACAACATTGGGTCGATGGTTTGTTCATTGTACAATGGTGGTTCCGCTATCAATTCTTTCCTTCGGCCTTCTTGCCACTGATGATGGTCATCACCGATGATGTTCGTGATCACTTGTCCCAACTGCGGCATAGTCTGGAGAAGGTCAGTCACCTTTATGGGTACGGTGGTCTAGAATACCTGTCGTACGATGTTTTCCACCTTCGACCGCCAAGAGGTCCTTGGGTTCTCTAGAGGAATTTTGGGTTCTTTCATCATCACCAATTCCACTTTTGCTTTTGCTTCTTTCATCCTTTGTTTCTCTGTATATGGATCTGTGTAAGTGGCCTTCTTCATTTGTGCTTTGGTGATCACCAGTACCTCTTGCTCCTCCACATCCAACATGTGGATACCTTTCTATTTGGGGCATTCATTGTCTTCATGATCACCTGGTCCACACCACTTGCACAATCTTCCCCCCAAACCTTGACCATTTTGGCATTCCCTGGCGAAATGGCCCTATTTGTTGCACTTTCGGCATTGTATCATGGGCCTTCCTTTACCATCGTATTGTATCTTGTTTCTCGGACTTTTGTTGCTTTGGTAACCTCCAAGGGATGCATTGCTATTGTACTAGGGCTTCAATGGTGTGTTCGGCGATGTTGACTATTCCCCTTGTGTGAAAATTACTTGCAAACTCCTTGTTTTTAGGTTGTACGAGCACTCCTTGATGGAGTGTCCCATAACTTGGCAGATGTCACAAAACATTTTCTTCGGGCAATTTGCCTTTGTGTGACCTAATTTGCATTTGATACACCACAATCCATTCGCTTCCTTTGACCCTTCTTTGTTGGCTTTCAGTTCCTTCATCATTCTCAGCACATCTCGACAAAGAGCTTGTACGATTTTTGACTCATCTTCATTCTCCCCTATACTTTCATCATCTTTCTTTTTCCCTTGCAAGGATGTCTTGTTTTTACTCTCAATGTCCATCACACGATTATATGTTTCAACATACGAGGATGGAGGTACCACCATTTTCTTTCGAAGGGAGGGAAGTAGTCCTTCAATGAACCACCTCTTCTTCAGACCGTCCGCTAGTTGTGTCTCCAATTTCCCCAGCAATTCCTTGAATCTACGATTGTAGGCTCATACGTTTTCATTCTTCCCCTGCTTTGTGTTGTAGATTTTTGCTACAATTTCATTGTCATCTCTCAGGAGTTGAAACTCCTACTCGAATGCCCTCTTCAGTGTCTGCCATGATACTTTGTGAGTTGCATCAAGTTGCTACACCCCTCAACGTCATTGGGACTACCCTCAACCAGTATTCCACATCATCCTGCCCATTGGCTATCCAAATGGTTTCGCACGTTTTGTAGTGCCATACTGTATCTTCTAACCTGTCCTCCGTGAACTTCGATAGCTTTTGCCTCTCGGCTGGCGGAGTCACCATCCTTCCCCAATGCCCTCGTGTTTTAGACCTGACTAGACTGGTTCTCCCACAACATTTTGGTGTCACTTGCACTCTCAACCACATACGAGTCTCTCCCACGTCTTTTGTCAATGTCCTCAACACCTTGAGTCTCCTAGGGTTCATTCCGGTACTCCCTCTGCCCTAGGGTCTTGGGCTCAGATCTTCTAGTCCTTAGCCCTTTGTCGTCGTCTAATATGGACAACTCCCGAATGTGTCGAATACTACTACAAAGTTCTTCACTTAATTCATTTTCATTGTCATAAATTTTGTATCTTTCTCTATATGGTGTACTGAAGGGTCCTTCATCCCTTTCCTCGACCAAACTTTGGTGTGCTCTTATGATAGATTGTTCTATTCCATCCAGGTTATAGTGTGCTCTTGTAATGGATTTATTTATTTCAATTATATCTTCATGGATTTCTTTGTCAAGTTCCTTTAGCCTTTGTCGTCTATTTTCTTGCTTCTGTAGCCTGAGTAATCGTCGAACCTTCTCTTCCGGAGTTTCTTGCCCGATTGGTACGTGGTTCTTATCTTTATTAGGTTGTACAAGCATTAAGGTTAGTTGTGCGATCATTGGTTGCCAGGAGTACGTCTCCAGCTGGTATCCTGTTCTTCCTCTTCCTGCTTGGTTCTCTCGTACCGTTGCAGTATTTGTTGCCTCTGACGTTCCTAGTCGCTCTCCGTCTGAAGAACCTACAAGATGATGAAGTGGCAAGCCAGCAGTCTTGGCAGACGGTTGAGGAGATGATCGGCCTCATCGTTCACTTGCAATTTGTCTCAAATGACTACCTGAGGGATCTCTCGCCTGAGAGCTTCCCTCCGTACGTGATCCCTTAACGATATATCCCACAGGTTCACCAAATCTTTTGTCAAATCGTCTTCCCATTCTTCATTTTCTTGCATAGGCTCTTCCGCCAATCGACCCATTACAACACCATCTTGCTATCGGGTGACTTCCTAAGTACGCTTAGACAACAATGCCAAATGTTTACTCACTAAGGGTTAATTGCAATATAGAGTAAACTAAGTTACAAAATAACATTGAAAGCATAAAACCAATCACATAACAATTGCACAGAAATATGTTTCAGATTCTCATTCATATGGCTGCAACATTACAATGCATCACATATGTGCTAGTCCCTGCTTGCAACACATTTGACACTATAAATAGTTAGCCGACGTTGGTTGAGGACACCAACTGTCCGCAACTACCTAAGCACTAACTATTAACGAGGACTAATTCCCGACAAAAAATGTATTATTTTATTTTATTTATTCTATTTTCTTTTTAACTAATTACGCTGATTACACATACATTTAAATCTTCTTTGCAAATGTGCTCGCAAAGGTGGTCAGCCATTATTTGTAATGTTCCCTTCTCGAGCATGATCTTTCCAGTGACCGTTGGCCTATTCCGGAGACCCGTAGGCTACTCGGAAGGTAAAATTAGGGTTTCCTATTTTTAAGGATGTCTTTGCTCGGAGTTGGTGGATTCAATGGCAGATTCTTTCTGGGTTTTCAGAGAGCTTCGCAATGGTATGTTCATTTCGGCATTCTGAGCATTTTCTGGAATTTACTATTTTTAATAAATTCTATTTTTGGCAGTTTTACAGTTGGGTTCAGCATGGTTGACTTCCTACATCAGTTGGATCAGTTGGCTTGTTCATTTACGGCTTCGGAGCTTATTTGGAGAGATAAGTTGAAGCTATTCAATTAAAGTCACGTTTTAATATTTTATTTTAACGTTGACCCCCTTGGTCTAGCCGATTGACTTCATGTTGTTTTGAAAAGTGTCTTTTGAGGGTGGCGCCTTCATTAAAGATTATTATATTATTTACCAAAGTCAAATCAAGCTCAAAGTGGACGCATTTATTAAAGTGGTGAATTAATTTAATAAATGTCAAGATTAAGCTATGAAGAAAAGGGACGCCATATCTTGAAATGATTAGGGTTTTGACTTTGCAGTAAAGTTTAGGGTTTCGAGAAGTCAACAGGAAATTATAAAAGGCTGGCTTTGAACCTCAATTGGCATCTTTGGTCTACAGTATTGTTATAATACCGGTTTGGCTCTGGAACTGCTTCGAGGAATGAAGGCCTCCTAGCTCGGGCATCGCTTCTTGTTTGCAAGACAACAACTAGTGGTGATTCAATCTCATTTGTGAGTTTGCATTTACTTGTTTGCATTATAATCAGCTTGTGGCTGTCTAGATCAGATTCTTGCATATTAGATTTTCCAGTTGTTGCATTTTAGCTATAGCAGATTAAGGTTTTTATTCGTAAATCAAAAAAGACAAAAATATTGCTTCTGGGTATCATCTTAATCTTCTTGTTTGTAAGGGCCGATCATATTCCCAAGGTTATAGAATTTAATTTGGAGGCTGTGATTTTTAAAGAGAAATCGCCTTTCTCAGCTGGGCCGTACTTTTCAGCCTGTCTTGGGATTTGTGCATTAATTGTTAGTTGCATTTTAAGTCTGTGTTTAGTTCCTAGTTTGAGCGCCATCATAATAGGAGTATTGTGCATCAGAGTTTATGCAGACTGAATGGGGATTTATAAGTAGAGATAAAGGCATGTGGAGTGGAATTCAGCAGAGCTGTTGTTTTTGAATTCAAAGGGTCACAGTTGTCAAAAACAAATTTGTATTTTGAACATTTGGAAAGTTTATTGTTTTTGGCTCTTCTAACCCATCTTTATCATGTCCCGTTTGTGACCTTTAGCAACCGAGGAGATAGCCTATAATTTCGATCCTCGTGAGAGGTGACGAGGGTGTCGCGAGGATCGCCGGTGTGAGTTATCTGGTGTTTGGCTCTCGGAGACTAAGTTAATGTCGGGTTGAGCCTTCCATGAGTCTTCGAAGAGCTTTTGAGAGAACTTTCTATTTTGAAAGTTAGGTCGAATGTTGCTATTCCGGTAGAGCTTTGGCCTTGATTATTATTTCAGTCGACCCGTTCGATGATTGATTGATTTGACGGAGAAATAAGGAGTAATTACTGAGTTATTAAATATTTAATAATTTGACTTTATAATAAAGTCACTTTATTGAAAATATTAAAATATTTAATTATTTGGCTAAGTTATAAAGTATTTAATTATACTTTATATTATATTATTAAAATGTGACTTAATGAGTATTTAATGCTCATTAAATATGGACGCCAATAATTAAATCAATTCTCCTAAGTCCAAAGTGAAAATTAAATCATTTATTTAAATGATTATTTTAATGGAGAATTAGGTCGAACTTTTCAATGGAGAATATATTGTTCTTCCCAAGGCAAAATCGAACTATCAAGTTTATTATTCAATTTTGTCTTCTGAGCATCTGAGCTTTGGAGTTTTCAAACCCTAGGGTTTTACGGCAAATATCGTTCTGGAAGCAGTAACCTCTTGATCCCGAACATCGCCGAGAATTTGTGAATACGGTGAAGATTGCGCCTAGTGATTTCATCGAAGTCCACGAGATTGAAATAATCATTTAATCAGGATAGAGATTCATCCCGGTATTCAGCGAAGTGTCATCTTCCATGGGAACTTCATTCATTTCCATTCATCGATTCGAGGCCTGAATTTCAAAACCGTGCCCATTTATTGCCGATGGCGTCATTGCTGCGGGCCGTACATCTGTGCTAGGAGCCCGTGCCCAATGTCCGATCTTACGAAGCCTCCATCCTCTGTTATTCGGTGATTCCACATTGGGGCACTTGGTATTCTGTGTTATTTGCATTGAGATTCGAGCTGGAGGAGTTTCTTATTATTTTCTGGCCGTACCATCACCAGCTACAGCAGCCGCCATTAAAATACCAGGTTTTTATTTAAAAATTTCATGTATTGCTCCCTACCTTCAGTTTTGGCGTTGTAAATGCTCTGGAAATTGAATATATTGATGCGCCTTGATTCTTGAGCAAGTTTTGAAACATTTAATGCATTTATGTATTTTTTATGAATTTATCAAGCAATTCTAGAAAAATCGCAAATTTTACTTTTGCCTGTGAAAACCTCAAAAACACAAAAAATTGAAAAAATTGCAAAAACAACACAAAACACATCAGGGTTTGTTTCAGAGAACCACCAGGGTTCTGACACATACTAAGAAGAGATCTTTTGATGTAATGTTAAGCTCTCAAATTCCTATGCTACCAGCAGGCAAATGAACATCATTTTGTAAACTGACAGTAGTACTGGCAGTAAATTTCAATCTTGTTCAAACTGATTGTAATGCTCACTTTCATTTGAAGTTATTGTAATAGTTACATCTCCGCCCTATGGTAGCTACTTCCCCACTCTGGGCTAGCAAGCACATTCTGGGTGTTGAGTAGTTTCAGCTTTCAGCATTTCTTTTCAAGCATTGTCTTTTGTAACACTCCGCCATATGGTCGCCCCTCACTCCATTCTGGATTGGGTAGCACATACTTGGTGTCGAGTTCCCTTTCAGCAATTTGTTTTAGATCCTCTGACCAATGCTCACACCTTGCCCACATCGGGATCCTGGTGTACATTCTGGTTAGAGTTGCTTCAGCACGTTTTGGTTTATCTTCTAACCTTAACGGGTGCATTGCTTTGTAATTTGTAATTTGTAAAAATCGAAAAAAATTGGCTCGGAATATTTCAATGGTATCAAAGCCAAGATCCTGCCATCCTGTGCCCAACAAAGTTCATTTGACAGATGAGTGACAGAGATACCAGACACTACGTACAGAAACAGATGACTATAGAGAAGTCACTACTTGAGTTAATGCATGAACTGTGTACGTTAATGAAGGATCCTGACATAAAATGGGGAGTCGGAAAGATTTATGCTAAGTCTGAAAGTCGGGATAGAAAGGTGCACATGCCACATCAGAATGATCGTGAGCTTGATGAAGATACCGTGGCAAGTGAAGAGTTAATAGTAGAACCCCATAATACTTCCCTTGACTTGCATGTAATAGGAAGTGATGAAGATCAGCTTGGTGAAAAGAACAGAACGACAGTCTTGAATCCTAATAAGGATTCAACCTATGAGGGTCTTGAAGCTAAGGGCTTCACTGAAGATTTTAGTAGTACTGTTGTATGGGATGAGTTTGCTGAAGAAGAGCAAGTAGAAGGAAATACTTATGGTCCCGTTGAATCAGCCTATGAGCATTGCCAAAGTGATGAAGTTGGTAATGATTCCAACATGACTGTACCACCTCGTGTTGAAGAATTGGTGGTGGATAGTTTTACTCTTGTTGCTGTCACAACTCCCCAAGAAGTTCCACATGAGGAAATCAGCGACATACTTTCTCATGATGGTTCCATAAAAGATAATGAAGGTGAAGTTTTCGAAACAAGCAACATCGAAGAATCTTCACTTCATTTCGGTGGTGACATTGTTGGATTTGGGTTTGACCAGCAAACCAAACCATTGGAAGAAAATGTTTTTGAAGATATCAGCTTAAGAGATTCAGGATCTGACTTATTCATTGAGTCAATACTTCCAGTGAAACATGAAAAACCTCTTCCTGTTGATCATCTTAGTCAACCCCTTGGCATTTGGGATCCAGGTGTGTTGGCACCGAGGTATGACAAAGAACCTTTGTGGGATGAATTTCCCTTTGATCCTGATGAAGACCAAAATATTGTCTGCCTTGCAAGCTATGAGGAGGCCGAAGGAGAAGTTGTTTTTGATGAAGAAGCTTACTCTGAAGAGCTCCATGGTGATCCCTTCAAGCTGATTGCAGCCACCAAGGAGGATGTTGTTACTTCTGAAACTTTCAAACCAGCATTCAATGATTGTTCGTTTGAGTCAGGGGCTGCCATAGCCTTTGATCAAGAAGACAGTGAGGTGGATGAAGAGCCTGAAGACCTTACGGCTTTTGAAGAAGAAAGGTTCAATGTGGTTTTAGAACACAAGGCTGATCTACTAAGGAAAGAAGCTGATTGCAAGCTTGAGGATGAAGAAACTGTGGAGTATGTCCCTTTCCATGACACTGAATATTCTCCGTTAGTTGAGGATGAAAGACAAGAAGGTTGGAGCAGCTCTGAGGACAGCGATGTCACAAAACAAAGTTCTGATTTTGAAGAGCAGCCAACCAACAATTCACCATCTTCGCATTCTTATGAGTGGGAAGGACAATTCAAGGTGTTTGTTGACAAGGAAGTGCAAGCTCTATCCCTGTTTGACCACGCATATAGCTTGGTTGAAGAGCTTTACTGGAAGGCTCAGCTTGAAGAGAGACGTAGAGGAGTGACCGATGAAGTTACTCTTCCAAATTTGCAACTTATCAGAGATTCCTTGGAGACCTTGAAGTCCGAGTACATGCACTCTATTGGAGAACGGGATCATGTCATTGAAGTTGCAAAGAAGACCATTTGTGCTTTTCATGAAAAGGAGAGTACGATTGATGAGCTCACTCTGGAGCTCAAATCAACAAAGGACGAGTTAAAAGAAACTCAGTTGGCTTTAATAGTGGTTGAAGACCAGTTTGCTGATTTCAAACTTTTAAGGGAGCAAGAGAATGAGCAAAGAGTTGAAGAAATCAAGCAAGTAATTGACGAGCTTGATAGTCTTCGAGAGGAGTTTGATCTTGGAGGTTTCACCAGGAAATCAGAAATTGCATGTGCAGATTTGGATCAGCAAGACGTAAAGAAGGACTTCCAAGTTCTTGACAATCCTTTCTTTGAAGTGAGTGCTGAAGCAACTTATGACAATCCTCTCTTTGATTTGAGAAATGAGTCATGTGGTGAAGCGACCAAGCATGAGGAAGAGTATGAACCCCAATCAATGGGTGCTTTGATATCATTACACGAGGAGTTGCCACATTTGGTGATTAGTAGTCTTCCGAGGCCTTTTGGTAATGAATGCACAAGTGGGTTTGAGGATGGAGTCTTTGCATGGGAAGTGTTGGTTCGAGGAGATTTCAACATCTTCGACACCAAGGTGTTAACAAAGCAAGACTTGGTAGTTGCTGGTAATTTCATTACAGCAGCAAGGAGCAAAGGTTTCAGTTTAATTACTCATGAAGAAGGGGAGAATGATGATCTGGAATTTGGTGTTTGCACTCTTGACAAACCATCCTCCGGGTGTAAAGATGTTTGGGCTCATACTAGTCAGTTTTGGGAGTGGAATTTGAAGCCACTCTTTGAGTCATCCTCCAATGTTGTTGAAGCCTTCGTGGTTAAGCTTCAAGGATTCACTAGGTGGGGCATCAGTTTCAAGAGAATGCACTTGGTTCTCACCAGCACTTGGGGATGCGTTGAGATTTCCTTCCAATATGTTGAAAAACATTCTCAGTTGGGTATCCATGCTCGGGATTCTCAACAGGGGTTGATGGAGCTTATTGTATATGGAAAGGACTTTTGGAGGGATAAGGATCAAATTTCCAGTTGTGTTGGTATTGTTTCCTTTTTTTCCATCCACCTAATGATTTCGTTTGTTCATCATCAAATGGATTGGAGAGAAATTTTGAGTATGGGTTGGAAAGATGAACAGTTGGTTGCTCTTGGTATTGATCTTCGGCCGGGACAAGGGCAGATTTTGAGACACGAGCTTGTTGGTTGGAGGCAGATCAGCCACCTTACTTGTGGAGTTACTCTCATTTGGGAGAGTTTATCCATTACTACTTGTCAAAGAGGTGGTATTTTTCAGTTGGAGACTACTCTAGTGTGTTTTCCTGTCAATTTTGAGGTGTTATCCTACATCACAATGCTCATCTCATACACTTACACTTGGGAATTTCTTTGGTGCTGCTGTTTTTCCTTGTGCGAAGTACTAAAATCAGATTACACTTCGCTGACTTCAGCCTTGAACAGCAGTGGTTATTTGTTCCTTCACACCTATCCCATTCTCGGAGTTCACCTTACGGAGGTTTGTGAAGCAAATTTTAATAGTTTCTTTACTATATTGGTTCGGGATAGTGAACTTCCACATGCTTTGGCTATTCATTCTGAGACTCTTGGAGTTGGTACCGTAAGAGTGATTAGTAGTCTTCATGGTGGTGTCAGTATAATTCAATTGTTACATAGTAGCTCCATGAGGAGACATGAGTATGAGCTTGTCGAGCTCTTGCAAAGGATTGCTTTCCTCTTTGCAAGAAGATTTGAAGATGTCACATTTGCTTTCAGGGCTTCGTTCGTTCCCATGTGGAGGTATGCTGAGGAGGTTAATTATGAGTTGAGTAACCTTTCTTTCTTCTTGCCTAGAATTGTGGTTGACAGTGGTATGGTTGTTACTGTTGACTCTGGGCATCTTGGACATGAGACGTTGCATGATATTG
Source organism: Sequoia sempervirens (assembly GCA_007258455.2). Classification (NCBI taxonomy): domain Eukaryota; kingdom Viridiplantae; phylum Streptophyta; class Pinopsida; order Cupressales; family Cupressaceae; genus Sequoia; species Sequoia sempervirens. The sequence goes on from VDFB02188746.1 coordinate 28,447, forward strand.
ATCTCAGTCCTTTAAGATCTTTCAGTTTGAGTATCATGGATGGTAACACCTTGGAGTTACAAGGGAGGTTAGTGCAGCGTTGGCATGATGTTTTCACTGACGTGATCAGAGTGGTGCAGCAGTGGCATGGTGGGTCCTTCACAGGATGGATTTAGAGACACAGGATCATACTTCTTTTAGTGGCAGATGGAGTCCTAATTTTTCTGGGTGGGTAGTATTGCTTGAGGACCGTGATCTTGGGGGCCCAGACTATGTCTCCCTTCTAGAACTTTGTAGTCTTTCGATTGGCCAGATTGGCCCTGTCCAGAACACATGACTCTTTCACGGAAGGGTAAGAGTGGGGTTTCTACTATTTTTAAGGATGTCTTTGCTTTCGGAGTTGGTGGATTCAATGGTAGTTCTTTACGGGTTTTAGAGAAAACCGCATCAATGCATCGTCTCATGACTGGCATTGAGGCATTTTTGGAATTTACTATTTTAAATGAAAATTCTATTTTCTCGATTCTGATTGGGTTCAGCGCTTAGTTTGACTTCCTACATGGGTTGGATCGATTGGCTTGTTCATTTCTGTGGGCTTGTTGGAGAGGATAAGTTGAAGCTATTCAATTAAAGATCCGTTTTAATATTTTATTTTTAACGTTGACTTAGTCTAATAGATTGACTTCATATTTGTTTGAAAATTAGTCTTTTGAGGTGGCGCCTTCATTAAAATTGACATATTGTTACCAAAAGTCAAAATCAAAGCTCAAAGTGGACGCATTTATTAAAGTGGTGAATTAATTTAATAAATGTCAAGATTAAGCTATGAAGAAAAGGGACGCCATATCTTGAAATGATTAGGGTTTTGACTTTGCAGTAAAGTTTAGGGTTTCGAGAAGTCAACAGGAAATTATAAAAGGCTGGCTTTGAACCTCAATTGGCATCTTTGGTCTACAGTATTGTTATAATACCGGTTTGGCTCTGGAACTGCTTCGAGGAATGAAGGCCTCCTAGCTCGGGCATCGCTTCTTGTTTGCAAGACAACAACTAGTGGTGATTCAATCTCATTTGTGAGTTTGCATTTACTTGTTTGCATTATAATCAGCTTGTGGCTGTCTAGATCAGATTCTTGCATATTAGATTTTCCAGTTGTTGCATTTTAGCTATAGCAGATTAAGGTTTTTATTCGTAAATCAAAAAAGACAAAAATATTGCTTCTGGGTATCATCTTAATCTTCTTGTTTGTAAGGGCCGATCATATTCCCAAGGTTATAGAATTTAATTTGGAGGCTGTGATTTTTAAAGAGAAATCGCCTTTCTCAGCTGGGCCGTACTTTTCAGCCTGTCTTGGGATTTGTGCATTAATTGTTAGTTGCATTTTAAGTCTGTGTTTAGTTCCTAGTTTGAGCGCCATCATAATAGGAGTATTGTGCATCAGAGTTTATGCAATTTGAGTGAGTTATAAGTGAGATATGAGCATATGAGTGAATTCCATAGACTGCTGTTTTTAATTCAAAAGTGCAGATTTGTCAAAAAAAACAGAATTTGTATTTTGAACATTGGAAGGTTTATTGTTTTGGCTCTTCTAACCATACTAAGAAGAGATCTTTTGATGTAATGTTAAGCTCTCAAATTCCTATGCTACCAGCAGGCGAATGAACATCATTTTGTAAACTGACAGTAGTACTGGCAGTAAATTTCAGTCTTGTTCAAACTGATTGTAATGCTCACTTTCATTTGAAGTTATTGTAATAGTTACATCTCCGCCCGATGGTAGCTACTTCCCCACTCTGGGCTAGCAAGCACATTCTGGGTGTTGAGTAGTTTCAGCTTTCAGCATTTCTTTTCAAGCATTGTATTTTGTAACACTCCGCCATATGGTCGCCCCTCACTCCATTTTGGATTGGGTAGCACATACTTGGTGTCGAGTTCCCTTTCAGCAATTTGTTTTAGATCCTCTGACCAATGCTCACACCTTGCCCACATCGAGATCCTGGTGTACATTCTGGTTAGAGTTGCTTCAGCACGTTTTGGTTTATCTTCTAACCTTAATGGGTGCATTGCTTTGTAATTTGTAATTTGTAAAAATCGAAAAAATTTGGCTCGGAATATTTCATTATTATCCTTATGTCTCTAATTCCATTTCATCATTGACACTTCAAATAAACCAATCTTCTTCTTGAACCAATGATATTCTTCTTGGTCCAATGATGACATCATGACATTCATGACATTTTTCTTGAAGTCAATGACAATAAACTTTGCCAACAATCTCCCATATGCCTTTGACATCAATGACCAATAATCCAACACATCCTAGATGAGCCCAACCCTGCAATGTCAAACTCTGCCCAAATCCGCAAGTGGTTCAAACCGGATCACAGATTGTAACATACACCCCTGATTTTATTTTTGAAAACCTTTGTTTGTTATTTTGCTTGTTCAATGAAGTGTTTGTGTTTGTTTCAAATGTGTTTTCAGATGTATACAGCATAAAGAAATGACTGCAATGATCAAGAAACACTAGATAATAATGCCTTTTGAATAGAGATTGCAATAAACATCAAGAGCATTCATTTTCAGTTTCAAATCAGAATAATACAATGAGTTATCAAACCTAGTATATGAATTTATAGTCATGACAAGGGCCTTTCAACTACAACAATGAGACTCTTTGTTGGCAACGATCAACACCCAAGCATGTGACATTCAAACACCTTGTTCTCCAATACCTAGACCTCCATATTCAGTCCCAAATGTTCAACAACAAAGACCATACACATGCTGATCACAAACTGAAGTTTTTTGCAGCAACAAGGGTGTCCCACTAAGAAGTTCGATTTGCTCTAGAAAATCCAATCCTTCACCCAAAAAATGCAAATTAGCACTTGATAGAATAGTAGCCATGAGAAAATTCATCCAATGAATCAATACCCATTTCGTTTCATCAAGCCATCACAGAGCTATAAGCAAAAACGTGGTTTCAGGTCTAGAAAAGTATTGCCCAAAAAATGATTTGTAAACACACCAAAACCTTCATAAAATCACACCAAACTGAAAGCAAGCAAACCACACCAAAAACTCCTAAAAATATCTAGAAAATCTTCATTTTCAATCACCAAAACTCCCTGAAAACTGAACTCTGTTAGGCTCTATATGATCCCTACTGTGGACTCACTCACAATCTAACTAGGGTGGACATTTCACCGCCGAAATCAACCCAAACGACAAGGGTTTCCATCCTCAATTCGCAGCCCAAGCAATCTGGAAGAAATCCAGCAGGATTTTGTTATGTTGCCAAAGTGAAGATGTCCAAATGAGAGCCAAAATGAAGTTATAAAGAAATTAGGGCGATGGACTTGAAACATTTCTCAATTATCTCCTAAAACCCACGCCCATCCTTGAGCTTTGAAAATTTAAAACATTTTAAATTATCTCCCCTTCCTCTATAGGCATCCCACTCATGGAGAAATAAAATATTAATAAAGCCTTTTTAAAACAACTTAAAGTTGTACGCCTAGGCCAAGGTACTTTCTGAATTACCACTCACCCCCTCAACTTAAGTTTATAAAGTAACTTTATTAACAACTTAAGTGACTGAATAAAAAAATTATTTAAATACTTCAACCTTAGGCTCTCCAAACCATATGAAAAATAATTGCGTACATACTGGCCTGGGACCAACTCCCCAAAATGACTTACTATAAATAGCACTGCTAAAAATAGTAAGTGTACACCAAATGCCAAACTGAGCAAAACTGAAGACCATTGAAGAGCACTAGGACTAATTGAAGATAGCAAACACCATAAACCTGCCACTGCTATAAATAGAAACCCCTCTGAAACCCAACACTAGACTCCAATGCTAGCCACTAAGTCCCCTAACCACATCAACTAGCCTACGGGAACTCTGGAATAGGCTAATTGATCACCACACTGCTCAAGAGCGAGAAGGGGACATTACAGTCCACCCTTCCCAAGATTGTTTTCCCTCAAGCAATCGCAAATCAAGATGCTGCAATATCTACTCACTCTCCCAAGTAGCATCCTCCACTAGCAAATTCTTCCACTTAATCAAATACTCCTTGACCACCCTTCTTCACAGTGTACGCTCTCTGACCTCCAATATAGCCTCAGGCCCTCAAGAATCAAAATCAACTTTCCTTCCTCATCAAAAGGAGACAACTCTATAGAAACCACATTCCGACCAAGTGCCTTCTTAAGGCGAGAAACATGAAAGACATTATGCACCTTGTTCTCGGGTAGCTCCAACTCATAGGCCACCTCTCCAATCCTCTTGATAACTGTGAAATGACCATCAAAAACAAGGCTTAAGCTTCTCTGACCCACTCTTCTTGAGAGTGGACTTCCTATAGGGCTGCAATCGCAAATAAACCATGTCTCCAACCTCAAAAATATGCTCAACGCGGTGCTAATCAGCATATAGCTTTTGCTATGTAACGACCTAACCCTTTCATAAAGTAAAAATTTCTAAATTTACATCATACGAGTAAATAAACGTGCTAACAAGTCATTGAGTAAAATTTTTCTTTTATTGAAAATATACGAACAAGTCACTATATGATGGAATAATGAAGATAGGAATCTCAGTGAAAAGCAAATTGTTGCTCCAGAAATAACTCACAAAAAGAGAGAATGTGGTATCCCAAATGAAGAAGTCTGGCTGCTATTTATACAGCAAGCTAGCAACCACAGAGCCTATAGTTTAGGCATATGAATTGACACCACTCCTTATTTGAAATGTTCAACCTGGAGGTGGGGCTAAGTTAAGTTCATACTCAACAATAACCATGATGAATTGACTTCCAAATTTTCCAGCAATGAGAAGACTATTTCCAAAAGCACGTGGAGAAATTCATAAATCAACACCTATAGAAAAATGGTTTCAGAGGTGGCACCAAACCTATGAGATGGCAGGATTTTCATAATCAGTGAAGAAGTCAATCATAATTCTCTTACACATAGCCAGCATCGACTATTTTTCTAGTTGAGTCGATTAAGATCATTTATTGCTTTGAACCAAGTCAAGCTTCAGGGTTCGACCTGGTCAAAAGCCATAAATATTTAGACGCACTTCCTGGTTTATTCCTACGTATTCATTCCTCAGGTGTTGGGTGATTTCTTCCAACGCCGTGTATAATTCAAAGTCTGAAATCCCTCTCATAACTATATTGGCATAAATTAAGCCAAAGTCCAATACGTGAGTTGAAGTCTTCACAAAAATCGTTTCATTTATTTAAATCGGCTCTTTTAACATCCGCTATATACATATATATATATGTTCATATTCAAAGGCAATAATAATAATAATAATAATAATATTAATATCCACATTACTCAGGATGTGTGCATATATACATATATATACCTATATATTCCTCTATGTACATGTATGTGTAGGTATACCATATTGATGCATCCATATGAGCATATCCATTTGCCAACGTACGCTTGTATCGATATGTATATTCCTATGGATACGTGTATATACTGTACATATGTATATATGTCCACATCTGATTCACTTACATCCATTTACGTTACTATCATATTGATAGGTGTGCAAGTGTGGTATCTCTATACATATGCATATACATGTCGTTAAATCCTCCTGACACCCATGTGCATACATATAAGCATACTTCCACCTACATCCCACCTATCCATATGATCGTAATATCACAAGACAGATCACAAAAACCAAATAGATAAACATCACTCGCAAATGCATGCAAAAGTAAACAAGACTCCTAATGCAATCATACAAGCTATGGATGACTTACCTAAAACCCACACAAACTAACTCAGTTCACTCAATCTAAGGTGATGTGTGTGTGTGCTCTGTGATGAGCCCTGCTGGCTCTCAGCTCAAAACCCTTAATTTCTTAAGTCTTTAGATGTTTTCTTAGTTTTTTAGAGAATTCTTAATAGACAGAAGAGAAGGGGCACAGCATATTTTTGCTTGTAAAATGAAATTTTAAGCAAAAACTCACAAAATGGAAATATAGAAGCTGTTATTATACTGAAACAATTAGATTATGCATAACAGACATACCCGAAAATCTCCAATTATTTTAAATAAAGAAATGGCCAGATCTACAGCTGGAAATGATGAAAACAAGCATGCAAGTACGCCATGACTCCAGAAGTGGTTTCTCCTGCTCAGAAACTGGTCACAATGCTCTGAAATAACTAGGCGCCAATGATAGAAGCCAAAACCCACACAAAAGGAAGGCGTTTCTCTTTATTTCTTCACACGCCTTTTTCAAGGCACAATTCCCAATGAAGGCCGTACGGCCATGAAAGAAAGAAGTAGAATCTCTGAAAGAAGTCTTTGTAGCTATGGAAGGAGGCGCCACTAGTAGAAACCCTCAATTATTGCAAAAAAACAAACAACTGCATATATGAAATCTCTGTCTGCAACTGTAGAACCTCTGTGTGAAGCTCTCAACTGTACTGATTCAGCTGATCTTTCACAGCCTCAAAAGTACTCAACACTGAAGAGTTTTTCGTTCCTCAATGGACAAATTGATCATACCACAGTCCGCGGAGATGCTTTCGGAAGAGAGAGAAAATGCACAAAGGCAAATTAAGAATAGATCAAAAGATATGGAACAAAATTTGGGAGTACTTATACCAAATTAGCCGCGCTGTTTCAAGAAAGTCACATTGCTTTTGCAATCATTAAGAGGAAATATTTTAATATTTTCTTGTGTACTTGTTGAAGCCAGCACTAATGATTTGCCATAAAATGCTAGGAAAAGCACTGCAATATTTTAAGTCATTTGGAAATGTAAAATTACAACCCGATTTTTAAGTGATATGGAAATATTAAGATGTCAATGTGACAATAGAAGTACGTATATATAAGTTAAATAATTAACCAATCCTTAAAATTCCTTATCACAGCTCAAAACTTCGGAATTAATCAAAATGCTGGAAATTCGAGGAGAACATGAACTCCTAGAATTACCAGCTCGGCTGTGATCCAATCAGCTGTCCCAGCAGAAAACAAAGACAATCCAACTCTCGAGTGCATCAGGCCCTCTATCCAGTGGCTGCAGCCTGGGGATGATAAGGCTAACAATGCAAGGAAACAAGATGCAGTGAAAGAGGGACATGCTCACGCAGTTTACTTTGCTCGATTCTTGGGTAAGCTCTTACGCTGGTGATACGCCCTCCCCACGGAAATGCCAGTTGCAACCACTAGCGCACATGCCTTGGCATGGCGGATCCAATTTTCCGCGGCAATGGCAAATTATATAAACATCTTCAAAGTTAGAATAGCAATAATTCAATAACCATCTATTCTCCTATATGCAGTATTTCACCATGAATAACATCAACTGAGATAACATCAAATGAAACAACATCAAATGAGATAACATTCATATTGATAACAAGGTACAAGCATCATTAATTCATCTCCAGATTTCACATTACATCCATTTTACCGTATGCAGTAAAAGTAAATAGTAACTATACAATCGAGGTGTAACATATTGATTCTGAGCATGATGTATATTCTCTCTCAAAGACCTCATGATGCCCTGACTCTCCTGAAGATCTCTGGCAAAGTTATGGCAAGAGGGCAATTTGACCCTCTATATATTACCTTTACAAAGAGATGCCGAATTCCATAGGTGGAAAAGTGAGTTGAGAAGCATGGCAAGAGAAGAAAAATTTGATGTTGAAGTGAGATTTCTCAAGATGGAGGTTGACATTTTAAGCCTATCTCAATCTATGGAAGTCTTCATAATCATCTCTGTAGACCTATATTGCTTTCTACAAAGATGTTGTATATGCTCCATAGATTGAGATAGGCTTGAAATGTCAACCTCCATCTTGAGAAATCTCACTTCAACATCAAATTCTTCTTCTCTTGCCATGATTCTCAACTCTCTTTTCCACCTATGGAATTCGACATCTCTTTGGAAAGATGTTGGGTCAAATTACCCTTTCCAACAAAGAGCAATAATTTGACCCAACATCTTTCCCACAATCCAAGTCATTCCAAATTCTTTTCTACTTAAGAATCATCCTTGTGCCCTTCAACAATTGCCCAACAAATCCCACTTAGTCCAGGCTATTCTCATATTGATATCATTAGATCCTTTTATTGGTGTATTCATGGTGGTCAATGAAGATGTATGTCCTTGTCAATGAGATTCTCACATAATAGGTCCAGATTTGGCCTCCAGCCATGGTCTTGATCAAATTTACCTTCTATGGTGGTGGGTCTTCTTTTCACATGGTTATTTGTAACATTCATATTACATGTCTTTTCTCACTTGTTTAGACTTTACTTGTTTTGGACTCACCTCTCTAGTAAGAATCTTTTGTTGTTTATTTAAGATCTTTCAAATGTTGGAGTTCATTTTGACTTCCTCTTACTATTGTAACTAGCTGTGATTTCAAACTCCATTGTCCTTTGCTCCTTCATCATTCTTTTACTCTTGTGACATAATTGATTAATAGATGGATGTTTCTAGTTAAAGATAATATGCATTCATGGATTTGTAAATTCAATGAAGTCAAGGAGACAGAAAATTCAGCAGTAAACACATACTCTTTGAAACATCATTTATTTTCCCCGATCAGAAAAATAAGCATCTGTAACTTCAAGTCCATTATCCCACTTTGGTCCTTCATTAATAGAAATATTTCCTTCTTTTTTGCAACATAATTGGTTAATAGATGGATGCATCTAGATGAAGATAATATGCATTCATGGATTTGAAAAGTTAATGGAGTTAATGATACAGAATATTCAACAGTAAACACATACTCTTTGAACATAATTTATTTTCCACAGATAAAAAGCATTGCAAAACTATTAGGATTCAATTATTTATACCTGACTATCAAATTTCATTATGTAGAAAAAAATCAACAAAAAATCAAATTTCTCGTTTAACAGCTCAAATGCAATACATAACAAGATATTCCTGTAGACATTTCCATATAGCCTGGAGGTCTAAGAAACATAGAATAAAATTGAAATCACTAAAGCTATTTATCTAACCCTAATTTTTCAAAGAGATCTTACCTTATCTAAGACAGCAGGTTCAGTTGCATTTGCCTGTTCAAGTAGACGGAACAATCCAATTGCAAAGAAACGACTATAACTAAAAATTTTCTTTTCCTTTGCCCGTTCAGCAATATCTTTCAATATCCCCTCGATTTCTCCATCTCTAGACAGAAATTCAACAATAGAACTTGCATTTTGTGAACTGGCCCATTCTTCCATCCTTTTAGCATCATTCCTGTAATGCTAATTCACTGAAATATGTCAAAAGTCAAGATATTGTTCTTCCAACAAAAGGTAATAAATATGAGAATCAGACAAATGCATTCAGCATCCATCCTTTAAATATATGTATTTAAAGGTGTCAGTTTCATATCAGACAACATTTTATACAACAAAAAATGCATCAGAACAAGGCTACAAAGACCTAGCTAGTACAATGAGAAACGTGATTGAGATTCACCAGAAAGAGTATCAAGCATGCAATCACTTGTGAAATTCATGAACATAAAATAATGCATGCCACTAAGTGAAAAATCTTCTGAACGGACATTGTCCAAAAACCCTACAGCACTAACAAAAATACTACAGACAATATAATCACAGAGAAGATCATAAAATTGTAGAGTTGTTCACTTTTAGTTATCACATATAAACCAGATAGAATAAAACTATGTCTAAGCAGCCTATAAGATGTTAGTACAGAAGAAAGAAGTACAATAAAACCAATAAAGGGAAAGCTAGAGAAAAAATACCCCTATCAAGGAACAAAGTATACCTTAATGCTGGACTTTTTGAGGATTCAGTGACAGGGGAATAGGGCATGTTTTGCAATGAACACGGAACGTGCTGGCTTTATCCCGGCTGAAAATATTCCTGGCCTTGTCGGAGTTATTGCTGTCTAGCTTTTAAGAGATTCAAATCCATACAGTTTCACCGCAATTACTAGTACACTGGGGTTTTATGATTGCAATACTTCAATGGAATCTTCGGATTACAATCAGCCTCATCTGTTTTCCTGTTAACGCTCCCTGAAACCTGATGGTTTCCATCTTTTTATTTCATTATGGGATTAGGGCATGAGAGTTGGCTTACGGTCAAATATCCGTTGACCATTGAAAGGTATCTGAATCAGAATAAACATTGCTGAAAGCAATTGTTTTCAGGCTGCTGTTGAAGCGTAAAGGTAAAGGCTTTTGTTGCTTTATTAAAAGAACTATTGTCTGGGCATGAGAGACGAGTCACTGTCAAAGTTACTAACTTAGCCCCTAACTACATACCATAATCCTAACTAGTTATTCTTAATCTCTTCACTTGATTGAGTCTTTTGGCTTTCCCCCCACTTGGACATCACATTTTCCATTTCATTTTCAAATTACCTTTCAAATTACCTTGTGAAAAAGATAATTACAGTACCATTGTTAATGGACGCATCTTGACTATGTTCTAAACCATTATCATAGATGATTACAACTCTAACTGGACAAAGGCTCAAATGTTTCAAGCCAAGTGTGAAACAGAATTTAGATTAGATCACTACACATGCGACCATAGATTTATCATTGCATCCTCCAATGTTGAGGCTTAAACCAACATATGCAAAGGTAACTGTTGTTTGGTGGATTTATTCAAGACCCTTGATACAGTTCCCAGGTGCCTTCTATTACAGAGACTAAAGGATTTGAATCTTCCAAAGTTAGTGGTTCCTTCAGTGATGACCCATTTTGAGGCCATCATTGGTCAAATTTTTACTAAGATCAGAAACAATGAGATCATCTATATGTTGGTGGAATCAGAAATTGGAGCATCTTATTTTCAAAAACCTAAACCGTACCCTAATTTTCCTGATTACATAGTGATTTTTTGAAAATCTTTTGACTTGTTGATTCAATCCCAAGAAAGATTTTTTCTACTATAGTCTATGCTTTTCCCTTCATGTTTTGCACTCATTTTAGCATTCATCAGCAATAGACATGACTTGGACCCATCTTGACCATTCTTGTGCCCAAAACGCCCAAGAACATCTAATTGCAACTAAGCATGACCTCTTCTACTGTAAACTCCCTGCCCCATCCCTATTTCATCATGGACACCAACATACTTGAGTTAGTGTGTGCCCTCTGACATTTTGAATCCTGTTTTTCTCGCCGAATATCATCCTATTTGCAAAACCTAACCCGAACGCATTTTTTCAACAATCATTTGAGCCCAGCAATTTCTATTATGGAAACTTTTGATTTTTAGAAAGGATCCTCTTCCTCATTCTTCTCCAAACAGCTTGCACCTTCACATGCTATTTCTAGAAGTTCACCACTAAAGCTCCTATACACACCACCATGTTGCAACACCACACACCCTCAAATCTCTACCTACCACACAATGAAAGATGCCAAACAGGGGCTTGATTGAGGCATGCTCTTAAACATGCCCTAGGCACAAATATTCCTTACAACTTTTGCCATCTCTACAACTACTTCTACCAACTCTAAGAACATCTCTTAACAAGTACAAAAAGATACAAACAACATTTGGCATCAAACACTACCACCTGCAACCAGAGATAAGTGCCCCCTCCAAACACTAGCACCCCACAAAGGTCACCAATGTGCCACAAAGGTCACTAGCACGGGAACTTGGACATGGCTATTTGATGGCTTGTCGGTGCTCTAAATTGAACCATGTGATTCTCAAAAAATTAAGGACTAACTTCCAAGGAAATGTCAAGCCAAAAACTAAAGGGAAACTCATGATCAAATAACAAGTAAACCAGGGAGGGTGTTGCCATCAGATTCACCAAGCTGATTTGAAGGATGAGGAAGCTAGAGTGCAAGAGGGAAGCCATACCCTAAGCGTGACAGTGACTCTATTGATTTCTCACTAATCATCATTCACATCGATTTCCCAAGATTGTAGAAATTGATGTCAGAAAAGCAAACACAACCAGGTTAACACAGTCTATCTACAAAAGTACCATAAGCAAATTCCCAAATATATGCTCACTTGTGATCCCTACAGACTAATCTATCCCACAGAGCTATAAATTATCCAACAATAACTTATCAAATAGACAAAGAATTGAAGAAATTTAACATGACCAGTTGCTTTTATGAACGGTGTCTTATCTATTGGTGGCTGACTCTAAAATTCATAAAAGACACAAGAATTTGCTGTAAATCTTAAAATAGTGACCCAAAAAATTGTCTAAAAGTCCAATCAGTCTAGCTGCAAGTTTGTTTCAAACAGGATTCAAAGATTTGGAAATGTCATGCATAGACAAAATACTTAATAATCCAAGACATCCCTTAGTTTTATCTTGAAAAGCATTTTCTAATATTATATCCAAATGATATGTATTTCTTAACAAGGAGTCCATATACAACAGTCTAAACTAATCAAAGATAACTTTGAAATCACCAAATGTGATTCTGAGGCATACAACATACACATCCAAAAATACCTTGCTACTCGTGGACAACTTGTAAACACTGAGAGGTTTTCCTGTTGATATTTGTCACAAGATTTACAAGCAAGAACACAAAGACATTCTAAATTCAAACGCTACTATTGACACCTGAGATTGAAACTAAAACAAAAATGCATAAATTTGGAAAAATACATGACTCAAAGAAATTAACAAACATATATAGCCGGAGAGACAAGGCATTCCCAATCAGGATGATTTACACAAATTTTTCATGCTTAACAGTTAATGATTCTATTCCAAAGCCAAATTGAATTGGGCAAGGACCACCACACTCAATGTTTTAATTTGTCTCTGCCAGACAACACAAAATACAACAGTGCATGAGGTAAAACCTCTCTTCAAATTTGAAGGGGAAGCTCCTAAGATGTAAACTGAACCTAAACCTAAGCATAACTAACCCTAGACTAAAAACCATAGACAAGATATACAAATATATACACTTTACAATGTTCTTTGAGGGAGGTTTTGCATAAATGAAAATGATTGTGTTTGTGTTTTTTTTGCCTCGGATACATGCACTAGGTTGCTAACAATTGTGCCTTGCAAATGAGATTTTCAAATATTGAAGGATGAAACAATTAATCAAACTGCACACAAATGACACCTTCCAGCTAGCTAATATAGAGACCAGCTACTCAATGCAAACAACATTCAAAGGAATAAAGACTTGAACAAACAACAAATGATTCCAAGAAATTAGTTATTAAGTTGCATATAAAGCTATCACCTAATGAATAAACAAAATCAATACATAGCCTAACAAAGTTACGTGGTTCCAATTTAATCCATGGAAATACAAACACAAGTTATCCAACTTGAACAATAGTTTCTGCAGCAAAAGCATAGCTTCCACTATCCTCTAGAGTTTGTGTTCACAAGACTTATTCATAGGTTACAAATGTCCAATCTTTGGAACTTTAAAATAATTTTTATTTAATCATAAAAAGTGTGCTTTGAGGCAAAATACTTAAATGCTGCTGAAAATCTGGAAAAGAAGGAACTTTAAAGCAAATCAAATCCAAAACAAATAAAATAACTTCTAACTAAAGGGATATTAATTGGTCCTCATCCTTCCTTGGAAATAGAACATTGGAAATAGCAAATGTCAGAGTTAGCCATTGCTAAAAACAACAATCTCGCATGTGAATGACCCTGTGATTTTTAAGCAACTTCTTGCTTTGAAACTTGTTAGGTCCTCTAAAGAAATTCAAAACCCTAACCATCATTAATCCATCTTGACAACCAAAAACCACTGTGGTTTGAATCTTTGAATGAAGATATGACACTCTTGGCACAATGCTTGGTGAAATTCACCATTTACACAACGATTTTTCTCAAAATTCATCAATTTGCAAGTGCAAGGCAAAAATCTGAAATGATGTTGCCACTTTCAAACCTTAGGCGGAATTTTTTTATGGTTGAACCATGCTTGGTACACACTTTTAGTGCTTTATTCATGGCAAGAGGAGCTGGGAAAAAGTTTGTGAGCCTACTGGATTTGAAATAGAAAGAAGAGAACCATAAGGAACACAACTTTGGTGATTTTCAAGGAATGTGTCTAACATAGATAAAGCTTACCTGCTATATGCATAATACACATATGTTTGAAATACAAATTTGCAAGACTTTTCTGAATTTTAACTTTTGTGAAGAATTTTCTTGTTTTTATTATCAGTATCTTTTTAGACTAAGTTGAAGAGCTGCGCTTTATGGAGAACCATTTCTATGTGCAGAAAGCAAGCCAAGAGAACATGGGTGGTTCCTAGACTTGCAACTTTATCCTTTTCTTCCACAACATGTAAGTACCTTCAACTTCAAGGGTACTAAATATATAATTCTATAACATAGATTTCCACCATTTTAAGGACAAGTATGCTATTCATATATTTGCCAAAGCTACATCACTTTAGAAAGTACATCATTCCTATTGATGTGGAGGCCCAACATTGAATTGTTAGTATAGGTTTCTATTTCCTAGCATAGGTTTTTCCTACATTTTTATTTAAACTTGCTTAGGTTAATAAAGTGAGTATTAGTGTTAATGGAGTGTGAGTTGTTGACATCTTCCATAGGAGTACATCATAGTCTGGACTTCGGACTTCGGCTTCCCAGGATTCGGCTAGGGTGACTTCGACGCTTCGGCGACTTTCGGCGACTTCCCGGACTTCGGACTTCAGCCTTGAACTTCGGCAATGAAAAAATTGAAAAACTAGAAATTAGAGATTTTAAAGATTTAAAACTTGTTTCAAGCACCCTCTATTGAATACAACACAAATAAAAGAAAATTTGATCACATACACAAATATACAATGATCACATAAGTATAAAGTACACAAATTGTAGTTGCGCTGCTGAAAGAAATAACATACTTTGATATATAAAATTAGTCAAATGTATACAAAACTCATGGAAAATGAAATCAATGACATCAAATGTTCCATACAAATATGAAATATCAAAAGATTCAAAACAATAGCTATAAGTCTATCACTCTATGCCTATGGCATAGTGGAGCCAGCATCCTTCCTACGAAGGCGTCTAAAGGTCTTGGATGATGTTGCGGTTGCAGCCATAGTCTCTGCCTATGTCTGAGTCCCCATACCACTCTCACCACCAGTAGCTATGTCTCCTCGTGCTCTAGCCTCCTCCTCAGCCATGGCTACAACCTCAGCCTCTCTCTCTGCACTTTGGTCCCGCCCAATCCATCACCAGTCACTAAGGCTGATGCGTAGCCTGATGATCCCACTTTCGGTGTGGATCAACCTCTCTAAACAAATGAGTGTTGTGCAGTCAAAAGCCTTCGTATCTGAGCCGAAGGTTGTAATGAACATATACCAGGTCATTCATCCTCTCCACTGTCAATCTATTGCGCTTCTTGGAGTGTATGTACTCAAACATACTCCAATTGCGCTCACAACCGGATGAACTGCATGGCTGGCTCAATATTCGTATGGCAACATTTTGCAGGTTCGGTGTATCTGAACCAAACATCTCCCACCATCCATCTGAGATGAGAAAAAGAAACAAAATCAATCTCATTTCAAGTTTCAAGTTCAAGTTCAACATTTAATAATAAATTATAATATAAAAAGATGAAAATTATTGCCTTAAATATATTTTTACCTGGCATTAATGTTGTCCTACTATCTTTACACATTTGACGTGCAAAGAAGTCTCCTCGTGCCTTAGTGAAGGCATCTATCTCCTGCACTATCTGTGTAGTAACAGCGGGCAACATTCTCTCTATCGTCGAGTAGAGCCCACTAAGAATTTCTCTATCTGCACGGAGATCACGGCGGAAGTGGAAGGCCGGATTTAGGAAACATGCGGCTGCATGGATGGGCCTATGGAGTTGGTTTTGCCATCTCCTATCAATGATCTCCCAAATGGGATGATACTTATCATCAACTCCACCATAGACTGATATAATGGCCTCTTTGGCCCTATCCATGCCCTCATATATGTAGCCCATTGCGGGCTTCTCCCCATCTGCAACTCGTAGGAGAACTAGCAAGGGCTCAATAAACTGCAAAGTGCAAACATGTTTCACAAATAAGTAAGTGTGACTGTCAATGAAAATGAACAAATAAAAGTAAGATATGATTAAAAATTAAAACATAATAAAGAATTAAATGTTACCTTCACAATCTCATCTGCTGGTGTCCAAAACCCTGCCTCATCAAATATGCAATCAGCCACAGCAATCCCTGCAGTGCTTGTAGAAAAGGATGAGGAAGACCACTCCTCACTAGCAAACATGCGCCTCAAAGGTGCCCTTGACCGAATCAAGGATTGCAACATGATAAAATTTGATGCAAACCGAGTGATGCCAAGACGAGACAACTCCCTCAACCCCGTGTATTGCCTCATAAGGTTAAGCACCCATGCATGATTGTAAACAAATTTGCAAATGTTTCTTGCTGATTCCATACATGTTTTTATCCATGGGAGCTTGCCAAGATCCTCCATCATGAGGTCAATCCAATGGGCGGCACATGGAGTCCAAAATATAGTTGGGTGCCTCTCCATCAATAATCTACCAGCAGCAACATAATTTGCTGCATTATCTGTCACCACTTGAACTACATTTTCTTCCCCCACATCGGCTATCACCTCCTCTATAGCCTCACATAAGTATGTGGCATTTTTGAATTGGGCGGAAGCATCAATGGACTTTATGAAGACAGTGTCACCTGAAAAAATAAGCAAAACCAAATTACCAATTATTCAATAAATTAAAAACATAAATCAGCCTTATTAAATTATTAATCACTAAATCAAATTCAAATATCAATGTATTAAGGTAAGTACAATTACCTCCAGAGGAAACTAGAAAGTTCAACAGCGTCCTATTTCTCCTATCGGTCCAACCATTAGTCATGATGGTGCAACCAATCCTCCTCCATTGCACACGCTGCTCCTCTAATTGTGCTTTCACATCTGCCACCTTTTGAGTCAAAAGTGGGCCCTTTAATTCATCTTCGCTGGGGGCTCTGAACCCCGCCCCACATATGGTTATTGCATCAACCATGTTTTGCCAAAAAGGAGACCTAAAACATGTCATAAAATGAAAAGATTTAAGTTTTTAACTTTAAATTTGAAGATTAGATGTGGTAATTACATCTATACAAACAATAAAATTTAAATAGCAAATTTTTAGACAATGAAATTACACAGCTGTGTATGTATGTATGAAGGAGATATAGTCTCTGATACAAAATCATAATAATTGTTTTGCTGCATCTGGTATGCCATTTAACTGCTCTCAGAAGCCGGTTGGGAACCGAAATGAATGCGATAATTTCTCGCGTCCACTATTCGCTCAGTGCAGCTTATCTGCCACCACTACCACTATGATAGCGGCGCCACC
Source organism: Sequoia sempervirens (assembly GCA_007258455.2). Classification (NCBI taxonomy): domain Eukaryota; kingdom Viridiplantae; phylum Streptophyta; class Pinopsida; order Cupressales; family Cupressaceae; genus Sequoia; species Sequoia sempervirens. The sequence goes on from VDFB02188746.1 coordinate 45,829, forward strand.
GACACTAGAATACGCATAAGATAAATGATTAAACTGAAAACACCTTATGACACTAGCACTAGGACGGTATGGAGGCATGGAAGAAGCATCTCCAACGGCACCAAGTCCCTGTCCAACTCCAACACCCGCCAACTCCTCCCTCTGTCTCTTTCTAATTTCTTTTTGCCTTTCAAAATTTTCTAATTGCACCTGCACTTCACGAACAGCCTCAATAGGTGCTAGGGTGCAGCCCACTGCATCATGGATGGGTATGCGTGCAAGGTGGTATTTCAATCTATTTATGCCTCCATGATATATTGTTTTGCAGTATTTACATTTTGCTTCTCCTCTTTTCATTCCGGGAAATATTTCAGCATGTTTCCAAGCAGGGTCTTTTTTGACTGGGGTTTGAGACATTGTGAAAATAATAATATGGTTTGATTTGCAAATGAATGTGGCTGCAATAACAAGTAGGGTTTGTAAAATTATTTAAGTTGCAAGTAGGGTTTGTAAATAAAAATGCAAACTATACAAATTTAAAAACAATGATTTTACAAATTACAATGAATTATTTGTTAAAAAAACCATTAAAATCAAACTTACCTCTTAGATTTGGCTTGGAATGCAATGCAAACTCCTCCCAATCACTAGCAATGAACTTTCAATGCACCTCCTTAGCAGTATGAAGCTTCCCAAATGATATATGACCTTGCTTTTGTTTTAAACAATTTGCTGGTTGCCCTCTCTTCTCCTCCCATTTTTCTTCACAACTCTCTCTTCTCCTCCTATTTTGCCAAAAGAGTGAAATGAAGTTGCTTTTAGGGTTGGAGAGAACATATAGAACAAAAAAAAAACTAACTTTAACTTTTAGTTTTATGTTTTTTAGTGTTTTAACTTCTTGCTGCCGCGGCCGGGTCACAGGGTCGGGACTCTCCGAGTCTGGCGGGAATGCAGCGGTACAGCGGTCGGCGATCCGGCTCACAGTTCGGCGTGTTGTTGGAATCCGACTCCTGAGACCGACGGTACGGCGCCGGCCGGGACTTCGCGGAGTCATCAGCTGGTGATCTCGGTCCCTGATGTTACACGTTCTATTTTTGAGATTTGTGGTTGATTCTTCCGTGCGTTGCTCTCCTCCAGCAACCTGCTCTCGTGCTCTCAGCTTGTTTTGGCCCGCTTTTACATTCACGATGGCTTCATGTTTGGGCTCTTAACTATTTGCTTCTTCGCGCGCGCCTGCGTACTCGGAGACAATATAATGTGGCCCCAGTTTCGTAAATCATTTATATTTACAATGTGAATTTATAGTAATTTTTTTTTCCTAGTTTATGTGGTTTTCATCGTTTTATATTATAATTGTAACATCACTTTTCAATGCAAGGGTAGACCTTTAGTTTCCATATTTGAGAGATTCAAGGGGGCTAACCTTTTGCATGCAAGTTTCCCAAAAACCCAATATGCTCTTCTCTTGTATCTTTAGATGATTTGGAGAATCAGAAAAAATTGATGGAAAGTTTTTAACCTTTGCGGTTTTCATTTGTGTATTATGAAATCTAGGTGATTGCATCTTTTCAATAATCCTAGAAGCATTTTCAGTTGTTCCATAGCATCTACAAGGCTCAAAAAAGTCAAGTTTCGCTTTTGTTTCATTAAAATTAGAAATCAAGAAGCCAATTTGTGAATGGGGCTTAAACGATCCATCGAAGCATTTTGAGGCAAAAAAAATTTAACCAAGTAGTATTTATGGCCCTACACAAGCAGTACCGTATGGTTGAGTTTTAAAAATTAAATTAAATCAATTTGGGTAACCCCACCACCACCATAGCAACGGGCGAAGTCACCGCCACAATGTGGCCCAGTTGCAACATTGGCATAGCCTCAACTCTGCCACCACTAGCAATGACCCTCGACCCCACCGTGGTGCCATCAACTCAGTCATAGTACCTCCTCCAGAACACCACTACCTCCTCCACTTGAGCACCACCTTAAGGCTTAAAACCACCTAGTGGTTAGAAAGGTGATTTCTTGCTCAAAACAAGTGGTTTTATTTTTGAAATTGGTGGTTTTGGCATATGAAGCAAGTTTCAAGCAAAGTTGAGGGTAGTTTTGGAATCTTGGTGTCACAAGAACTATTCTAGGGAATCTTGATTTTTCAATGGATGGCATCATGCTAACATCAGCATTTACTTGCCCCACCTCTACCCCCTGTCCAATGTAGTTTTGAATTTGTCAATCCAACTTCAAGAGGCCCATTCTCAAACATATGAAGGTGTTTTTCAGTTCAATATTTTTTTAATTTAGGGTAGAATTTTGTGCTCTTCATAATGGTGTTTGATGTTTTCCAATTTGATGCTCCAATTTTTCAAAATTTGAGGTTTCTTACAAATTGTGCTACCTAGTTCTTATTTTGAGACCTTCTGAAAGCCATACTTTGTGCATACATACTCCTTTTTGGATAGATTTTTTTAGAATGCATATTTTTTTGCATATTCTGCACTAGTATTCTCTATTTCATCTCACATTGTACTTGAGCTATAGTTTCAGTATTTTGGCCTTTTTTGGTTCTTGTAAAACTCTAAAAATCTAATATTTGCATTGTAAAATGCACTAAACATAAACTGTCAAACATTGTACTTGCTAGGAGGTCCTTTCAGCAACTAGTAATAGGGGTGTACTTGTGTCGTCTCTTTTTTAGCACATTTTACTTTGTGCATTCTTTTTTTCTATATCATGGATCCAAGTTCAATTCCTTTGCTTACACCATGCAACTACAATGAGTGGAAATCTAAAATGGTGATATACTTAAGAAAAGTTGGTTTGCACATAATCACTATGGTGTTGGAACTTGAATGAACTTTGCTTATAGAAAAACCTAAATGGTTTAACAAATGTGATGAGGTTTATGGAACATTATACTTTTCTACATCTCCTAATCTCCTGATCTCCTCTTTCATATTGAACTTCGAAACTCTCTAGATAAAAATCTTTGAAATTCTCTAGATAAAA